>JAZHYW010008312.1:0-132722 GCA_037355805.1 Ixodes ricinus
CGTCTGGTCATGGATATCTCCCTCTCTTGTCAGCTAAGAAAGGGAAATAAAAAGCCGCTGGAGAGCAAGGGGAGGAGAAAAAGAACGTCACAAGAAAGAGGGAAAATAGTTGGATTGTAATTAACAATGCCCTTATCGCTCTAAACAAGAGGCTTGGCATGAGTGGCGAACGGCATGTGTTACCGTGGTCCTGGCTGTGAACTCCACCATTACTTCTTCAAGCATAGTGCAGATAACTTGCTGCAAACTCTGCAAAAACGTATACGCAGTGGGGAGGTCCTCTTCTTCCCTCGCAAGCACCTCGGGGGTGAGTTTCGACTTCCATTTCTGGGCACAAAGCTAATTATGGAAAACGGGAACGATGGAATCGCTGAACCTCGACAGCGCTCCCCCTAGCCTCAACGACTCTGCCAAGATTAGGAAAGATTTTTTGTTTTGTTCTTACGCCTGAATATTCCGTCTAGCTTTCCTGCTGAGCGGGTATTTAGCAGTGTGTAGTTCAGCAATTGGCATGTAGGGTGAAGTAAACTTCGATATTTGAAAAGCAGTTGCTCACGCGTTGCAACATTAATGCAACAATTTATTATATTGTCCTTTTTGTATCGAAAACAGCAAGCGCTTTGATTCACGGAAGCCGTGCGACGGTAATGATATATATCTCAAAAACTAAAGTTAGAGTTTTGTGAGACTTCAAAATAAATAATATAAATCGTAGTCAATGCATGTGGCCATCAATGTCTTTATAGATAACATAAACAAACGAAAGTATTCTGCAAAGTAACTAAGATACTATGACGAAGTATCTCAACTGTAACGCGTTACTTTTATTTTTAACTGTAACTGTACCTGAAATACATTTTTGACGATATATTCTGTATCTGTAACTAAATTTTTTTTTAAAGTAATCTACCCACGACTGCCACCTAGCAGAAAGGCGCAGCTCGCAACTTCGCTGCGACCTTGTCGTTCTTTGTTTTTGATGATTCTTGCCAGTCTGATCAACACCTCTTTAATTAGAGCCACGGGCTTCGATAAGCAACAGTCCTTCGGTCATCGGTCGACACCACTGTTGGCTTCTGGAAAGAATGAGATCTGTATAATTTGCCAACGACAGCACTGTAGTGTTATGTTATTTCCAGCAATGTTTAGCTTACCTTTTTAAGCTTCGGCAATTTTTGGGCCACCGAAACGAAATGCGATTCTTAGAAAACCTAAGGTTCAACAAATCTTTTGGTATGCTATTTATTATCTCGAAATTCAAAATAGGCATTATGAGAAACGTCTGATGACGGTCATAACAAAGTGTGCATTTGAATTTTCCTTCTGTTTGTGTGGAACTTGTGTATAACTTTATGTAAAACATCTGCACGCATACTGCCTTTAGTAAACGAGCAGGCATCTCTGCATGCTGTATTTCATATACGCGCTTCTTCTTCTCTGCTGACGTGAGCTTTCCCCAGTATTCATTTCACGCCATCTGAATTTCTTGTAAGTTGTAGTCTAAGTGTAGAATAGGCCATAGTGCCAAGATACATTACAACACTTGAGGCCGCATTTGCGGTGCTGCAAGCAGGGAGCACCTCAGCCCTGAAATAAAATTTGACCGCAAATGAAAAAAATATATTGTGACTCAGCAATTCTGGCTTTTTGTTCGTAGCGTTCATCAAATTGTTGAGTAAATTTTGACAAACCAGGACTACAAGGTGTTCACTATCAAATAAATCCAAATAAAAAGTATTGTAAGTAAAAAAACTCGCTGCGGTATTTCCCGCAATGAGTGGAAGAACCATATTTTTTTGTCAAAGATGACGGTGCTGCTATAAAAAAGTTAGACGAAATGTGATTATCGAGTCCCCGAATCATGCGTACATCGAAGGAACCCCAACGCAGCAAAAGCGACATTAGCGGGTAGAAACACCGAGGGCCGCCTACCGTCATCGCTTTCCGGCCTTATTACAACAATGGTGTCTAAATTGAGTCAGAACTTGGCTCCCAGCGAAATGCAGCACTCCATGTCTTCCACAGCTGCAGGCAGCATTGGTGTGGGGGAGGGAGACAGAGCTCAGCACTGGTGAACTCTTAATGCTGGGAACTGGTCCGGCACCCCAGCTGTTTTCTTCTTCTTTTTTTCTTCTTGTGCTTGTTTCTGCCTTTATGGTTTGTGCTTGTCCTTCTTTCACGTCTTCGGAACCCCGTCCAGGAAACTGGGCTGTACGGGGAGATGGCCCTTTACGTTGAACGTTTGCTTTTTTCAACGATGCGGGGCCAGTTGTATTACGGTAAAGCGCGAAACGAATGCGGAACAGAAAACCGCGTATGCGCTGTCGCCAACGGATGATGTGAAGCCATGAGACAACCGTCGCTGACGCTGCGACCGAGCGGTGCGATCACTGGCGCATCGCGAGCTGCCAGCGGCGGCTAAGCCATGGTTCGCCAGTTTTTCCATGCAGGCGCCGCGGTGGATACTTTTTGCTCACAGTGTGCTCGCGTATTAAATAGGGTAATTCAACCAAAGTGTAAGAAAATCGAGAAATTCCTTTTACTCATGTAACTCAGATTTGTTCGATTTAAATGAGATCAATTTGATCTAAATCCCTGCAGCGACAAAAGCATGCTTAATAACTAGGTGTAGTCTGAAACATTGACAGATTCTTGAAATGTCTTCCGACTAACTGAAAATAAATGCTGCGAGAAAGATTTACAGAAAAGTTTGAATAATTTTATTTAGCAAACTGATTTTCTTTGAAAGCTCCAGCCCTAGTAGAACAAAAATGGCTTTTAATTTTTTTTAGTTAATATAAGTTTTTTTTTCTTCTTTTGTGTTTCTCGAATTTTGTTGTAAGTCGTCACTTTTCTAGTTTTCATTTCTTCTCTTCGAAGTCATGACTGAATGTGTTGTTGTTATGTAACTGAAAAACGCAGGAGGGTAGTATGTTAGCACCACTTGTTTTGATTTGGTTCAGAAGATCCACCGATTTGTGCTTGTCCTTGTGTCCAATATAAATATTTCTGCTTCTGATGATTTTTTTTTTAAATTTATATACAAAACAAAATGCGTGATAAAAAGCATCAAATGTGTAGCATCAAACGGAAAAAACAAACAAATATTTTTTGAATCTGGTTTTTCTGGGAAAAAAGTTTTTGATTTAAAATCATCATAAAGTAAAACCAGTTTTGATAGAAATCACGATTCAAACCGTGCCGATTTTCATTCTCCTACCAGATAGAGACAGGGCCTTGCGCCAACGACAAGTTAGTGCTTCTCCTGCGTGTTAAGTCATAGATAGCCGCTAGATGGCACTGCGACCATCAAGACCATGCGCGCCAGCCGGCGCCAGAAGAAACAGAAAGAAACATTGCCAGGTGGCGCAGGTCGCCTCCCCATTCAAAGGCTGTCAGCCGCTCACATCCATCCAATTCATCCATCCACAGCGCTGGTTATCTCAGGAGCGGCATGTCTATCACCATTTACGCCATTCGAATGTGGAAAAAATCATCACGATGGTACACCTACGCGACATCGGCAGCGTGGCAACTCGGGCCGAACCCGGGGCAAGCAGCAACGCAACAACTTTCGCATTTTGGGTTCAGTATCCAGGCATCGGTCCCACGTACCATGGGATTCTAATTTGATTTGTGGGTTTACGTACCAAACCAATGAAGCGGGCACATGTACACACGCCAGTAGGCATGCTGAGGGTTCAGTTTATGACACGTTTTCTCCTTTGTGTACACTCTCTGGCGTTTTGTTGCTGCATTGGCAATGGTAAGTTTTTTTTCAAATTCTCTCATATAGTATGGGAGTGCATTTTGACTCTCCCCATTCTTGTCATTCCCCCTCATGTAATGCATCAGTGGTGCTTTTAAGGTCAATACATGGTGTACCGGAATGAAAATCTGGGGATCTTCTGAAATGCAAACGAAAATCTCTAGATTTACACGGATCCGCCTCTCTCAGCCATAAGCCCTCTCACGGATTACGAGCTACTCGGGGCCGGAATTTGAACCCGCCACCTGGGGATCCGTAGGCCAACGCCTTGCTCTTCTGGCTCGCGGAGGCGGCAGTCTCCGGCCCGCGGCTCACCACTACAGTCACCCTCCTTGATTTAGGGACGCGTTATGTTGGGTAATGTGGAGGGAATCAAGGAACGAAGGAGTAGGGATCTGCATCTACATGAAGCTAGGCATGAAAAAACTTCGATGAATAGGCAACGCAGAAAAATGAGGCTTCGATGCTTTAAAGCAGGAGGAGCATATGCTTTGCAAGAGACCATCCATCCATCTGACCAAACACCGAATTCAACCGCTCATCGATCCTCTCGCTGGCGAAATTTTCGCATCATTCTTAGATACATTTCCTTTTATATGGTTGAGCAGTTTCTGGCAATCGTTTAATTAGAAATACTTTTTTTTTTTTGTAATTCTGAGAGTAGCAGAGGGGTGTTATCGCGAACCCCCAACATGAAACTACCATCACAATCGTCCTGGCTTTCGCCTGAAATATACGTTTCAAAAATATTACAGCGAAACTGCTCTGTGCTAGGATCTAAAAACAAAAAATGCGTCCACGGATGTTAAAAAAAACCTCGTTTACACGGCGCTTTTTTTTCCGATTGATCGTGTGAGGAAAAATAAAAAGAGGGGGCAACCCGCTTGGAGTCTGCCTTTGCCATCCGTCATTAGATAGTGAGGTCCCGATCCCCTTGTTATCATCTACGGTCACCGACTTATCTCAGCCAACGAGTGCGCTGTGCCGAGGCTGAGGGCAGAACGCGCCGATATAACCTTCTTTCGTTTCTTCACCGATGCTGATACAGACTTGGGGCGGGGGGGGGGGGTTATAATCGAATGACAGCGTTTCTCACAAGAGACAGATATGACAGTGACGTTGATCGTGTTTGATGGTAGGATCAAATGACAGAGAGGGAACTTTCGTCATTTGAGCTTCTAACCAACCAGACGCAATATCGTCACTTACGTCACTTTTTTTTTTAGGAGAAACGAAACATTTTGAACATATCCCTTGGGCTTAGTCGGAAAAAACTGTTCTCAAGGTGTGCCTCGAAAAAGTGTGTTTAGAACTTGCCCATGAGTGACCAAAAGGCAATGATCACTTTGGTCACTAAGAAATTAATAAAGACAATTAGACAACAAAGTCGTGTACGTGTCTTCTTTGCAATCATATGTAAATCGTATAGATGTCGTATAGTTGTCGCAAAGTTGTTGTACATATAACAGCCTCGGTCCTCCATCTTCATGCGAGCTGCACTCAACTGAACCGGAAAGCCGTGAACTCGAACCTGAACCGAACTGATAAAAATTTCGGTTCGACACTCTGATATGCACGTAGAGTGAGGTAAGACGATAAAAGAGAGGCAGTTGATTAGTCCGGCGAGTGCGTAACTCCCACTGCACTGTCAACTTAGGGGTGAACGGAGAGCACCCAAGCATTTTCTCCATACCGAGATGATGCCGTTTCGAGAAAGAACGTACGAGGTATGGCGGGTTTCTGGTTTCATCTCGCGTACGCGTGACCCCTACACAAGTGCGCGTCCCCCCGGCTGACGTCACGCATGACGTCATAACGGGGTTCAGCACGAGTCAATTTGCGAAGAAAATATGAAAAGGAACGAAAGTTACCTGTCGTGGGTACCCGTGCGCGTAAAAACATAATTACATCTTTTTTTTTTTTTGCGTGTAGTGCGCGATTGCGGACGAGCGCCTCTTTTGTGTTTACGCGGAACGCCAGCAGGGGGATGACCATTGACTAATTAAAAGCGGAACGGTGCTGTTGGAGACAATAGATGAAGGCGCTCAAGCGAAGCCCGACGGGGAACTCCGAGCTTGCCGTAGGGACAGCTTGCGAATGTGGGGATCGTCTGATTCGTAGTCGACGGGCTGAAGCGAGAATTGCCGCGGGGTCGGTCTTTTGCTTATAGCATACCTGGTGGGGCGCATATGGCACGGCAGCGGGTCGTTGGTTTCTAGTCACGTGATCTGTCGACGGCCATGCTTTTATCAGAAAAGGGGTCTGCAATCTGGCTGCGTTTCGGCTTTCTTGTTTTTCTTTTGCTGTGGTTTTAAATATTGTGACAACCCGTGTCTTTAAACAGCAGAGCAACAAACTTCTAGTTGAGAGTCGAATACCACTTCAGAGTGCCGATTCCGTCCAGCGCTCTCTACTAGGGCTTAAGTTAATTTGTGTGTGTTCTTCGAGCGCAAGGTGTGATCGAGGGCGTGGTATCCACCTTGTAGCACGAACGCAAACAACTGCTGTACTACGAAAAAAAAAAAGTAACTGCTTATTTTGTTTTTTGCACCAAAAAACTAAACGCTTAGAGCAGTTTGTTTTCGCGCGTGTTTATTTTCATGGTCTTTTTTTTGCACGATTGTCGTTCTCTCGTTACAAATGTGACAAACTAAAGTAGAGCGAGTAAACACTACACCAATAACAAATCGCATGTAAAGCTTTAATAAATATTCAAGAGTAAAAAAAATAGCTAGCTTTTATTAGATGCGTTTCTTGATCATATGAGGGTTCGCGGCTGCAGGCATGTTTTTCGTGGACGCCCAAGAGAATAAAATAACTAATATTACAAGCGTAGCTTTAAAAAGAACGATACGGAGGACTAACATGACGCGCAACATAATCACGAACTTAAACACCGTATAGGGTGTGGCTCACTCTGTTCGCGCTCTCTCTTATTGATTGGTTCTTTGGCGTTCTCGTCGGTCAATGCCGCAATCTGATAGGTTGCGGAGCGATAATGAGATGCACGGGAATCGCCACTAAGAACTCATTGACTACACGGAGCGCAAGGTTGACGGGGGAGGGTTCCAGTGACGTCAGAAAGACGCCGAGCTCCGATTGGGTCCGACTGGAATGATAGAGGGCAGGCATTGAGGTCTACCCACTTGCCTTCCAATCAAAGCCAATCAGAGCTCGGCGTCGTTCTGACGTCACCGGAACCCCTCGCAAGAAGCAGACGAGCTTGCGCTCTGCATAAACATCCATTGTCGGTACTGCGCATGCGCAGTACTGATAGCAGCGCCACCGCAGTGCCGTGACGTCAGAGAATTGAGCAGGCGTAGACACCTTTTCTACAAGGGCGCAGCCATCTTGAATCTCCTCGTGCGTTATACGTTACATTGTTTTGTTATGTTCATGTCGCTGGAAGGATTTCACGAAAAATGCGTGATTGTCACACATTGTTGATTTGCCTCACCCATATTTTCTAGCATATTACCAAGTTGAAATGTTCTATTATAATGTCGTTCCTCATACGAGATACGGACCTCACGTGACTGTGAACAAACAGGAAACGAAAGACGTCTATAGAGAAGCAATCAACAGTGGCTTCCTCCATCGAGCGTGTGTCGTTTCACGCTCTCTAACTATTGCACAGACTTGTACGTAGTTCAACTACTCTACTCAAGTTACTGTAGTTTAACTACTTTTCTGAGTAGTTTAGTAATTTACAATTACATTTTTATTTCGGTAATTAGTAGTCTACTTTAATTACTTTTTTGAGTAACTTCTACTCAAGTTACAAATTAGTTTCGAATTTTAGTGGTTGTTTTGCCTATCAACAGACATTCCTGCACAAAGGAGATAAGATGTTGAAAGATCGGCTGATATTTGCAAAGAGGGGGAAGCATGTGGCGTAGGAAGGGGGGGGGGAGAAAATAGTTTGGAAAGTCCGAAACCCCCAAAATATTCACAACCCCCCCCCCTTCCTACGCCACATGCTCAGCGCCACATGCGCAAAGCACATAGCAGAGCTTTGGCGGGGAAGGGGGCGCAAAGCACTGCTATGAGGCAGTGCGGGGAGCGAACAGACAAGAAACAAGAGAGGCCGAGTAACTGCGGGATTAGCGCCGGAGACTGCCGTTTCTCTGTGTCCCGAAGCTCAAGGAGACTGGACCCATTTGAAGACAGGGCTGTTCCCCGCTTCTCCCCAGCGTAGAAACTCTCGCCCACTACAGGAGGTGCACACACTGCATCCTCACTTAAAGGAGGCAACAAAACTGCAGCACCTGCTCTGAAACTCATCTGGTGCTCCCGTAGTTTGTGCTGTACTCGAAGAATCGCGAGCTAAAGGGCAACGCAAAGATTACTTTTTTGCGTTGCCTTTCCTCCCAAAACTCAGAATATGCAGATCTTCAAAGATTCAAAGATAGTTCGAGAAACCTGTAGTAATTCCCCCCACGTTTTTATATAAAAGAAATTAAACAAGCAGTGTTGGGAAGTACTTTATGTACATTGTACTTAAAGTACTACTGTTTAGAAAAATTGTACTTTACTTGAAGTAAATTCTCTGAACATGTACTTGTAGTTTCCGAGGAAAGTAAAACTCCCGACTTCAATGTACATTCCCCGAATGTGAAAACAAAAAATGGCGGTATCGCCGTGTGAAAACGCGCCCCTTCGAGACGTCATCTGTTCATTTCTCTGAGCGAAGTAACGGCGGCTGTAAGACCGATGGAAATAAGTGCCTTATAAGTTGATTGTGTCAAATAGCTCGTGAGCGAGAGTAAAACAACTACTCTGTGGCGACTTTACCTTATACAATATTTGCTGCCATTTCCGTAAAAAACTGATGCACCTCCGATTACCCCTGGAGCAATGCAAACCAGTTAAAAAACACTGTATAAGAAATGAAAGGGTATCATGAAAGATTGTGTTAAAAGTGTGTGTACTTTACCTTGAAATATATCGTATTTATATACGTTACTTCAAGTACATTGTACCCGGTGTGCTTACTACTTTACTTGAAGTACATAACCTCTAATTTACTATGTACTTTACTTCAAGTACTTTTTAGATGTACTTTACGCAACACTGTAAACAAGCAAACACTGTCTAAACAATCAAGCTCAGACAGCGCTAAACCTCAAAGTAGAAATGGCACATTCGCAGTACATCATTCCCCAAACAAACAAGAAAGTACAAAACAATTAGGCACGCAGAAGCAGAACCAGCTATTAAAGCATTTCTGTGAAGAAAACAAGCCGATTCATATTTGGCTAGCACAATTCGCTAACGGATCAAAACCTCTGTACTTTCTTTTTACCATAAAAAACATTTAAAAGTAACTTCAAGAGTAATTCGCTACTTTTTACGGTAATTAGTAATTTTCTCAATTACTTCCTATTTCAGTAATTTCTACTCTACTCAAATTACTTTTGACGTCAATACTCAGTAACTTAACTTAATCACTTCCTATTTCAGTAATTTCTACTCTACTCAAATTACTTTTGACGTCAATACTCAGTAACTTAACTTAATTACTTTTTTTGAGTAACTTGTACAGGTCTGCAGTATTGCATCACATTGTTCCCCCAGATGTAGCAAGATTTAGACTCTCGGACAAACACTCACGGCGCGACAGTTGAGCGCGAATCATGTACCGCCGGCTTATGTGTTCGTTGGCTTTCTACGAACGTTTTGTATTCTGCGGCGGAAGGAAGGACTTTGTTACGGGAACTTGGGGGATGACGGTTCGGTCCGGCGAAGGTGGCATTAAAAACGCGCTCTCTCCAAACAACAACAAAAACAAAAAAATTACGATTTTGGACAGTGGCGATTGAAGAGGCACGTTGTAAGCAGATGAAGGTGCGATCGGGGGCGGGTAATTCACCAGTTGCCGTTAATTGGCATTTCGATTTCATCGTCCGTTTGGCACCGTCGTCACCCAGGTGTGGTGCTCTTGACGTGAGGATTTTCGCCTGCGGCACTGGCTTTGTCTGTCGTCGCGGTGACGAGGGACTTCCGTTACTATAACGCATAGACACGTCGCGTGGATCGACGCCTCGGCCCGTGCGTGTACGGGATGTCCGGCCCAATTATACGGGAAAGGCGTCGCTGATGGTGTCGGTCGTTAGGCCCCTCTTGCCGCGGCTTATTTCTGGGCAGCGGTGAAAAAGATATGACACGCCACGGGCGATCGCGAAAAGAATGCCTCCTTTTAGTGCGGTATAATAGGCCCTTTCAAAAAGTGCATGCAACGCAAGGGGTCTGAACTCTTCGATGTTTGAGCACGTACTGTATACTTCGTTTCACCTTAAGTCCAGACGTAGCTGACGCTACGAGCTGAAGAAAACCAATCAGACATCATGAAAAGCGCACCATCATGATGTTCGATATGTTTCTCTATATGTTCTATCATCGCTGAACCAATCATATACATAAAAGCCCAGTGACTTGCGCTTTTGATGCTGTTTAATTGGTACCATGAGCTCGTAGGGTCGGCTGAGTGTGATCTTAAGCTGAAACAAGGTATAAGCATCTGCTGGACGCGGTTGTGCGAGAGAAATTGACGTGAACTTGGATGACTTTTTATTGGGAACGAGTGCGTGCGGCAAAAAGTAGGATCCAATCAAAAGCATCGTGCCCAAGAAATGACGACTGCCAATGTTGCTTGATCGGTTTTGAACGATGTATGAAGTAACGCGTTACTAGTACGGCGTTCCTTGTAACGCTTTGTTTTTAGTAACGCACTTAGTACTCGTTGCAGACCTTAATGACTAACGCGTAAAGTATTTTAACTCCTGTGTTACGGTATCGTCTATCAAACTAGGTAACGCGTTAGTCCTTACTTTCGATTAATGTTTTTGTTTTGTTTTTTAGCCTAGCAGCAAGTTAGTTGGATTTCTCGAACTGTGTCCAAAAAGGAATATAGTGTTTTATTCTCCGCGGAACTATATCAAAATTCTTCGTTGAAAAAGCAAAATCGATCCAATCAGAAAAAAACAACAACATATTCTACAAATTTGATTAAAATATCATAAACACGAAATAGCTCTGTAAGGTTTATTTCTTATCCAAACTCATATCCGTGTACGCCACGTATATGAGTTACCTAATCGCCAATTACAATACTGTAATCCAAAGTAACGCAAAAGTGACGTGTTTTAGTTTTTTAAAGTTACGGCAACAGTATTTCGTTACATTTGGAAGACTGTAACGAATATCAGTAATACGTTAAAACTGCGACGAAGTTAGGAATAACGCTATTTTGTTACTTATTTTTGGTAACGGGCAGAACACTGACTTTTGAAAGGGGATTATTCTTAATTGATGCAGAGCATATATAGCTCACACAGTTCGGTCACTAAGTGACGTGGAAGCGAGGCGAGTGTCGGGCACAAAAAAAGTCCAAGCCGCGAAACACGACACAGAAGCTACGTCTCTCTGAGATAATAAGGTTTCTGAGATAATGAGGCACTGAAATCCGATCGTAACGTCCCGAAGCCTCCAAATCTAACTATTATCTCTCCGCTATTTTAATACGCATAGAGAAGTCTTGAACGTTTCCGTGTACCATAGCCTTTTAGAGACCAACGCAACTCTGTGACGTCACGCTAGTGCAGTGGCGCTGCTGTCGGCAGTGCGCGTGCGCAGACGCGAAGAAGCGGGCTTGTTTCTTAAAAGTGTGTTTGTGTATAACGCGGAACTCTTTTACATCCATCCCGGTGCCTGGAACGTGTTTTTGCGCAAGCTGATGTACCTAAGGATTTATCCCGCATATTTTCATCGCGAGGGCTTTAATGCTTCATTTGGGTCTAAATCTTAAGCAAAAGTAAGTTTTCGGCAGCTCTCGGAATTATTTTTAAATAACCTGTTAGATTCATTCTAGTTGGATACGTTTAAGCTTAAAATATAGCTAGTATTTTGGCTTTAGTTAATAAATTTCAGAGAGCGCTCATGTGATCAACAACTTTCTTCTAGCAAAAATATTTTGACGAAATCTCATTTTAGTCTAGAATCAGCCACGATAATTTTTTGAGAAATCAGCGGGGATCGGTATCACCATCTGGGACGTTCGCCACATAAAAGGCCCATCCATAGAGTCATATAGTGTAACGTAAAGAGTGGTTACTCTCACGGGCTTCAGCGGCTCGCTTGATTGTCAGCGCACCTAGCGGCTGTTGTGAAGTTGGTCTCGGCTTCCTGTTGAGGCGCGTCGGTTCACTCTATGGCTTTATACATAGATGGCTGCTATCCCAATGGGTGGATAACGAATTTTATTGATTCTGTTCGCATCAGGCGGTAGCTTGCGCCACCTAGTCTGCCGTGACCAACTAGAATGTCGAACTAAGATAGGAGTCGATTGCTTAAAAGCACGCGTAAATTATAAATCCCAGAGCAGAGCGTGCACAATGTGCAAGATAAAATTAAAGTCGCTGTACTCAACAGAGAAAAGAAGGTAACAACCAAACAAACGAATTGAGTAATGCGTACATATTTTTTTTCAGCACCAAAAAGACAAACAGAACAAAAATAACTATTCCGCGGGCGTCCGCAGAAATTAAATGTGTGCTCCCTTTCACCGTAAGAGCGAGCAAAAGAAGAGCAACGAGAGCCAGCTCGACGCTTCAAACGTTCGAATGAACCTGTAATTCACAAACGCTCGTGAAGTTAAAGCGTCGTTCAAGGCAACACGTTTGTGTTTGTAGCGTCAGCTCGCTTCAGTCTATGCGAAACAGAAAAAAGCTTTCCTGCGGCGCAGCTGACGCCTTAAAGACGCTTGAACACACACTCCACGTGGTTGTGCTTTAATCGCCTGAAATTCGCCATAAGGAAACAACGTGGAGAAATCAACACAGGGAGAGCAACCCGCCCCCCGCCACCTTGGCTGCCGTTATGGTGGCTGCCAGGTCGTGCGTCTTGCCGAAGCCCCAGTCGCAGTCGTGGTTACATTTTCATAAACCTTCAAAGCTGCTGACAGTTCTAGGAATGTGTAAATTAAAGTCAAACTATTTCTTAATGTTACAACTATATTAACTGTATAAATATGTACCCATGTTGAATTAGCCTGAAACTGGGATAAAGTAGGAGCATCAAAACGTAGAAGGGACAGAAAATAGACAGGACGACGTCTCCTGTCTATTTTCTGTCCGTTCTCCATTTTGATTTTTACTTTCTACCCCAGTCTTAGGTTAATATAACATGGTTAATATTTGCCAGCTCGCCTGCACCTTTACTATGTTTTCTCGTATCAATAATTAGGCAGACCTGCGCCAACTAGCCTGTGATATGAACCTTAACAGCCGTGGTAGCGCTTCGGTGGATACTCTCTACGTATCATCATATTACCCTATGGCCAACTGTAATGTCGACTTAAGAAAGGTGAACCGTTTCTAGGAATAAATGAGCAAATATATATACAACCGAATTCAAGAGAAGAGAATGTGAAAGTAACTGCTGGCTTTACTGTTTCAAACGCCGCGTGAATTTGACGTTTATTATTATTTATGGAGGACGGAGTGGGATTACGACGCGTCCTGGTGGGCCTGTCACACTAGAGATACGGCTAATTTGATTAGTTTCGTCAAATGCGACTCGATAAAACAAAATCAGCGGGCTAGAAAGAAGCCACGCTATCCTCTGCACTTTCTCGCATTGCTGAAGCACCCTGTACCGTCGAGCGCGCTCCGTCTCATCGTAACTCGGCAAAGAACGAAGGCTACCGTACCGATGGGCCAATCAGCACATTAGAAAGAGGCACGTGACTATGTTTTATCTCACGAGTTCCGCGAAGTGCTGTTCAAGCCTCGGGCGAGAGGAGAGTAAAGCAGTTTTTGTACAAATGTTTTTCTGACAGGACAATCTACGAGGGTGAGAAAAGCGACTTCTGGGACAGGCAAGAGAGGGTCCGGGTGAGAGAGTAGTTTCTCCTTTCCATCTACTTCAACTGTTTGGATTACGTTCTCGCCCTTGTATACATTTTTGCAAGAGCTTCACGTGCTTCGCCTCCAAGGCTCTGATTCGTTCCAAGGGTCCGTAGCTCTCGCTCTTTGCCAAGTAACAGTGAAACGAAGTGTAGCGCTTGAATGCCAAGGTTTTGCTGCTGTATAGAAAAATGAAAATAAAGAAAGGATAGGAGGAACAAAAAACGAGACAAGATAACAAGAGTAAAAAGGGAGCTTCGATTTAATCGAGAGCTCGGGGCAGGTTTTTACGGTTCCTTTTTATGGACGCAAATGTGACATGAGGGTCTTCGGCGCCCAGGAGGTCGGGGAGAATGGCTGCGTCCACGCCTTTGGCAGCATTGGGAGGCACATTGTGCCCCCCCTCCCCCCCCCCCCCGCTGCGCCCTCAGAGGCTTGGGGCACTCGGAGGTGTCCGCCCTAACTTAATTTTGAGGGTGTGGGTGAAATATGCTGGCTCGACGGGTTCATTCTTTTATGTCGAAGTCTCGCATACTCCCATACATTTGAGAGTTTAAGAATCGGGGCCCCACGCCTTGGGCCCCACGAGTAGCCTGGGAACGTCTCACAGAGCCCGCGAAAAATTATTTACTTACGCAGTGCAACGCCTTAAAGGGGCACTCAGTTGTTATTCTCGAAACTTGTTTTCGATTTTATATTGTTTTAGCCAACGCAATTACGAACGCACTACGGCCCTTCTTTTTAAATACCGAAAATCGGAGTCCGGTGTGATGTCACCACCTGGATATGTATCGTCCCTCGGAAAACATGGCGGCTCTCGACGCATGTAGCAGAAGCCAGAGGGTGATCGGTGAGTCGGGGAATCGGACGAAGTGGTCTTTTTTAGGGGCCCGACTACCTCTCAGACTTCGAAAAGAAAATCGTAAAACGGTCAAAACAACTGGGTTTGGTATCTGTGTATCGTAGTATGGGTTGTGACTCCGCTGGGGCAGCCTTTCACACACTGTTTCAAAGAATTTGAGATCGCTGAAAAGGCCCTAAAAGACCATCAAACTCGAAAGTCAAGCGTCGTCTGATCTCAGCGATAGGCGGCACGGCACGCACGGAGAAAACCAGTTGTTCGCGCGACGACGACAAACACGACTCTTCGGTCGCGGCGGCAACGGCGGTTCGGATTGTAGGCGTGAAAGAAACTCGACTCGCCGGACGTCTCAATTGGCGAGGAGATCGAACTATAGGGGGCGCTGCGTTCACCAAAACAAATACCGCCTGCGTGGAAAACAACCCCGGCGTTCCAGTGTGCTGCCGTTGGCTGCCGTGTTGTTGCCGCGTTCTCTGCAGGTTTGTTAGAATATAGTATGCCCTTGTTGCGTACCGCAGTTCTCAGCGCATGCATCAGAGCTTGGAATCAGTTTTCATTGCTTTCCTGCCAAAAAAAAAACTCAAATCGCAGCGGATAAGTAAGAGTAGAGAAGAAGTTGACTGCGCACGGCGTGGTGTGTGGTCCTCACTTTACAAGCGATGCCTTCCAAGCAAACTCGCTAATGGACGAGGCATGTACGCGTGTAAATCACGCTTCCATCGACATCCGTTCAAACCGTACATTGTATTGTATGGGTAGTAAATATTCTGCCGGCAACCGGCACAACAAACCAAGCAAAAAAAAAAATTCCGGTAGATGTTTGCATTGGGTTTCGTGTAAACGGAATAGTCAAAACGGGAACTTCTAGTTGTGTGAGTAGCTCAGTGGAAAGGTGTCCGTTTCACGTGCCGTTCGTCCCAGGTTCAAATCAGAGTGAGCGAACACTTTTTTTTCACTGAACATTTGGCGATTTGTATTTATTTCTTTTTTAATCATTGCCGTCCGAAACTCCCGGCAATCTTTTTTTCCCGAGTGGTTGTGCCGGCTGCCGGCAAAATATCCCCACCCTATTTTATAACAGTGCACAAGACGAGGTTCTTGATACGCAACGCCGTTCCGTCGAAGAATCTTTCGAAGGGATCCCACGACCGGGTAATGAGGCTTCGGAAGCCACCGAGAGGTACTGCTATCATTTGATCACTAGTTTATTCCAGGCTAGCTTTTGCACTGGAACATATTAGGTAGCAGTATCAGTTCAATATTGTGATATTTACGCAATTGCGTTAATCATTTTGCGACTCCGATAATTTCGATTGAGCAATGCAAATATGTGTATGACTAAGTCCTCGTCGTGCATAACTCATTGATATTTCATCGTGAACCGTGCACCTTTGAATAACCGATAAATTAAACTGAAAAAGACAACTTGTAACGTTTAATGCCAATATGCAGTCTAATTAGCCACATTCTACATTATAATGTTCACGAGTGTGTCCTGTATTTTGGCATTTCAAGAAAAACGTAATGTGATGACTGTTTTGGTTGATGTTTTGGTGAAAATTTCTCCGGGGCGACGCTGCGCTCGATTAAATTATCACATTTCAGCACGTCTTCGCCTTCAACGAGGCAGCTCTTGCTCTCGCCGATGTGGCTGATGATCGTTGCAAGGGACAGGGACACTGAAAAGCAATGCGTGTGTTTCGTGAATACGGTTTCTCCAACCCAAGAAGCGCACAAACGTCGCCACACCGCGTCAGTCACGCCCGACCTGGCGCGCGCAGCCGGAGCGACGCGGCCGATCACGAGCGCCTACACGTGGGTTGGTTTTTGCTTCCAACGAGAATGCGGCGACATTTAAAGCAAGGTGAGACAAGCAGAGACTATGCTACCTCTACGCAGATGCTTTTCGAGCAGATAAATATTATCCACATACCTTTCACGAGCCTCAAGTACTCGTCCTCCATGGCTGAACGAATACTAGCGGCGGGATTGTTATTCCTGCAAAGTAGTTCCGGCGGCGGCCGCTAGCCAGCGCCACCGTTCGATCTCCTCCCATATTGGGGAGGAGATCGAACGGGAGCTTCAAATTCTGCATTTGGAAATTCTTTTTTTACTTCACAAATACTGACTTCCTTAGCTTTGAATTTTGAGGGTAATGCCCAGGCATCATTTTCTATCGTTTCGGATAATAATAATAATAATAATAATAATAATAATAATATATATATATATATATATATATATATATATATATATATATATATATATATATATATATATATATATATATATATATATATATATATATATATATAATTTTGACGTGTCAGTGGCTCGTTAAGCTTTTGTAAATATTGTGAATTAAAGCTCAATTTAGAGGAAACGTCCTCTACATATTGGTGACCTCAGACCAAGCGACTCCCGACTCAACCAGCGACGCTGATTCTGGTTTTGTGGTGAGCTGAGCGACAGCTCTCAATCAGCACCATCAGCCTTGGTGACAACAACGGCCCAAGAGGGACCCCACCAATTCTGAGGGCAACGACAAAGCCAGTCATGTTGCCAGACTTCTGGTCATCAGACTCTGGGCTGTGGTGCTTGACGGAGGAATCGATATTCAGGAAACACAAAATTGTATCGTCCCAGACGAAGTTTGAGCGCGTTGTCTCGGCTGTTCCGCAAGCTACAACGGTGGTGGTTAGAAATGTATTGCGCCCTCCTCCCGTTGAACAGCCACACGAGAAGCTTCGAGGGGAGCTGATTCGACACACAACCGAGTGAAAGGCAGGTCGACTTCAAAAGCTGTTGACCTCCGAGGAGTTGGACAATTATAGACCTACCTAGTCCCTTAGACGAATGGAACAGCTCCTCGGAAACAATGCCACCACCATGGTTACATTTATTCTGATGGAGCATTTCCTCCAAAACCTCCCAACCCAAGTATGCATGATATTGAGCATGTCAACGACAAATTCGATCGACACACTAGCTCGCATGGCAGACCAGATCATGAATGTCTGTGGTCGTGACATTTGTGTACTGGAGCAGTACTCACCATCACCACGACCATAGTCGACCGTGGAAAACGCTCGACTCGCTCAGATATTGGACTTCAACAGCCGCTTGGGGGCTAGAGTTGACCACCTAAGTCAAGAGTTCCGCAAACTAGAGTTGCGACTGTTGCAGTTACCAAAGGCTTCAAAAAATTCGCGTCGACACAACAGGTAATCACCCAGTATCCCACATCGGAAAGATGCTGGTTCCACCGCCGCTATGGGCGGATCGTCCGTAGCGGCGGTGGAACCAAGTCGGTACACGCGACATTGCCTTTCCGATCGAAAGGCAATGTCGCGTGTATCGACTCGACAAACAGGATGGGCTTCCGCTGAAGGCCGCCAGCGTCGAGAGCCCCAAGTCAGGCCGACTCATGTACGTCACCGAACGCCGCATGAAGGTTTGTTTTCAGATTTACACTAGGGCTGAAGTCACTGTTGTGCATCTTACGATGGAGAACCGTCGTTAACGCCAGGAATTTGTGCCACTCCAAGCTGTAAACGGATCTTCGATTAAGGCACACGGAGAGAGGTCGCTGAGACTCAACATCGGGCTCCGCAGAATGTTCCGCTGGATTTCCATCATAGCGGACGTCCGCTAACCAATCATCGGAGCAGATTTTCTACGGTGGATCCCGCTTACAGTAGACTTGCGGAGGAACATGCTTCTGGACGGTGAGACGCAACTTGGTCTTCAAGTTCTACTTTCAAAAATGTCACCTCATAGCCCTATCCTCCCACGAGCGGAAGTGAACACCTCGTGGAAGGTGATTGTGGACAAGTTCCCAACTGTGTTCTGCCTGTCGCCGCCCGACCAGAGCGCCTGCACAATATTACTCATCACATCGAGGCTAAGGGCCCCCGCTGTTTGCAAGAACTAGACGCCTGGCATTCGATCGTCTTCAAATAGCAAACAAAGAGTTTCATCACATGCGACGACCATTTTCCAGCACAAGGTCCTCAGCTCTTCACATGGTACCCAAAAAGTAAGGGGACTGGAGACTCTATAGAGATTATCGCGCATTGAACAAGGACAACGGTTTCCGATCGTTATCCAATACCCCATATCGAGGACTTTGACTGCATCAAA
The DNA here is from genome assembly GCA_037355805.1 of Ixodes ricinus. NCBI lineage: Eukaryota > Metazoa > Arthropoda > Arachnida > Ixodida > Ixodidae > Ixodes > Ixodes ricinus. Next base: position 18,680 of record JAZHYW010008312.1, read on the forward strand.
GAGGGAGCTACCATCTTCAGCAAAGTAGATTTGGTTAAGGCTTATCACCAAATTTCAATCAAGCCTGCTGATATTCTCAAAACTGTCATCATCACACCGTTTGGGTTGCTTGAATGTTTACGAATACCTTTTGGACTTTGCAATGCCGCTCAAACCTTCAACGGTTTGTTGACTAAGTCCTTTATGCTTTGGCATTCACATTTGCTTATATAGACGACATCTTAGTATTTTTTTACACACCGGAAGACCTCGGCGATTACTTACGACAACCCTTTTCTCGGCTGCAAGAATACGGTCTTGTCGTCAACGTGACCACATGTGAGTTCGGCGTCGGAGACCTACACTTTCGTGTACACCACATTGACAGCCACAAGATTCGATTGTTGCCCGAGACAGACGACGTCCTTGGGAGCTTTCCAGCACTAAAAACGGCAACGAAGCTTCGCGAATTTCTCGGGCTAGTTAATTTCTACCGCCGATTTGTTCTTGACTGTGCAAGTGTCTCTCAGCCCTTCCACGACCAACTCGAAGGCAACAAAACAAAAACGCCGCCGCTGAGCTGAAGACAAGAGGCTTATCAAGCGTTCCAGACGGCGAAGGATGCAATTGCTAATGCCACCAGGCTCATGCACCCTAAGGGCCAGGCGCCTATCGCCATCATGGTCGATGCCTCAAATGGCGCAGTGGGAGCTGCTCTACAGCCTCACGTGGAGTGCAACTCACATCCTTTGTCATTTTTCTCTTGGAAGTTGTCCCCAACTGAAGTCCGATGCAGTACATTTGGATGGGACCTTTTGGCCATCTACCTCGCAATCAAGCGCTCCCTCCACTTCGTTGAGGGCAGAAACTTTTATGTGCTGACTGATCACAACTCATTAACGTTTGCGCTAACTTCCAACAGTGCGTCGCATTCTCCACGAGAGGTGCGAAACATGGTCTACGTTTCTAAATTTACGCCGACATCCGCTTTGTGAGAGGCACGGACAACTATGCAGCGGACGCGCTCTCCAGGATTGGCGTGAACAAATGTTCCTCTGAACATCCTGTGGTTTTTTATTTTTGCAGAGCTTGCATCAGCCCAACGCGCTAATCCCGAACGTGGCAGCTGTGGATCGCTTCACACGGTGGCCCACGGTTGCCACAATGAGGGACATCACAGCTCAAACAGTCACCCGCACACTCATCGAAATGTGGGCGAGTCGATATGGCGTCCCGCAGACAATTACTACCAACCAGGAAGGGCAATTCAAATCGTCGCTGTTTCGGAGCTCTCCTTTTTTCACGGAGTTAGACATATACACACAACAGCTAATCATCCAATATCTGACGGAATGTTCGAACGCTTTCACCGTCAACTCAAAGCAGCGATCAAGCCACAGTCATACAGCCTAGCGTGGACAGAAGCCCTCCCTCTGGTCATGCTTGTCATCCGAACAGCCGTTAAATCCGACATCAACTGCAGCACGACGAAATCGGTTTATGGCACGTCACTCCGTTCGCCAGGAGAATTCTTCCACCTATCAACTGGCACTTGGCTAGAAAGTGCAGAAAACTTAATGTTCAGCGACTGCGCGTGCTGATGCAGGACCTCCGACCTACCAACACTAGGGTGCCTTCCACCCGATACAAATATCTATTTCGAGTGATATTATACGGTGCACGCACGCCTTCTTGAGGCACGACGGCGTCAAGAAGCCACTACAGCCTCCGTACGACGGACCGTTTCAAGTCCTACAACGCGATCGAAAGGCTATGACGCTGGTGGTCAAAGGTAAGGACAAAGTAATTTCGTTAGACCAAGTGGAGTCCGCTCATCTTGACACCTACTTTTGCGTGTGAGCAGCAACACCAGTCCAGTGAACTCCTCAAGTTAGTTTCCGTTCCGACAGCACGCAAAACATATGTCGCGACAGACATCACGGCATCTCAGACACAGAGACTGCCATCACTTCCACCTCCTCACTAGGGGAGTACTGTAGTGACCAGCCGGAGAGGAAGAATAGGATGGTCATGGGGACACGAGCTTGAGGCCCCGGATCGACTCAAGATGCTTTCGAACCATGGCATTTAAGCTCTTGTATATATTGTAAATTAAAACGCGATGAGGACGAAACGGCCTCTACAATGACAATGTACAGAGAGCTAGGTCAAGAAGATCAAATTAAGGCGTTTATTTCCTAAACAATGGCGACTCTGCTTTTCATATTGATTGAAGACAGAAAGGCAACATGCTAATAAGCAATATTAGTATTGAAGTTATAAAAATGACTCTGCAAAGTTAGTTGAGACATAATCACGGTTTATGACAAAGGCGAATACCAAACGCATTAAGCAGGCGTTCGGTGTTCGAACGCATTAAAACAGTGAGTAGAGAAGAAAGAAGCTAGCTTTGCGTCTACCCACTTACCGTTACAACCAGAGCTGGGTCTTTTATGTACCCGCGTACTCTTATCTTACCGTCTCTATCAGGTTCTACCCGTAGAAGAAGAGCTGGATGGAGTATATTCCGCGCTGCATCCCCTTTGCTCTGTCGCTGCGTTTGCTGTGGTTCGGACTGGGAGCTTCTGTATCCAACTGGTCGCGGTCGTCAGAATGATTTTTCTTCGTTGCAGCGCTCTTGGCCATAAGATGTGAACAGCGCAGAGAAGAGCTCGTCCAGGATCGCTGGGGCCCCGAAATATTTCGATCGGCATGCATTGTACTGTTATGTATCAAATAAAGGTATCAAACAAACAACAACAAGAACAGGTTTTCGAATGTGAAACGCCCGATATCTTTCACTTGTCCTATTAGATTACGTTGAACATTCGTAGAGTGATGTACACGCTACGACAATGTTCGCGCAAGCTAGAGACCATCCGTTATTTTACTTTGTCTCTTAAGATGCAACAGTTCCCGTTAGAACGACTTGTGTAGCGGAAAGTACTAATTCCGGACAGCAACCTAAGCGGTAAAGTTTAGTGATGATAATGGAATTGTTGCAAAGGTGAAAGCGAGCTGGTCAAGAACAACGATAATAATCCCTGGAGGACTGGAACAAGGTGGGCAAAGGACAGATAAAAATCTCCCAAGACAGCTAGGTGACTGGTGCGTTACTGCTCGCCAATACCCCGTCTTTGCAAACTTCAGAAAAAGACCCAAGTCGTGATCGTGCTAAGTTTTTCACCCAGTGTACTCCTTAAGACCGAAATCCTGAAGTTTTTTCAAACGCGGCATCGCATAGCCACTGCCATCGTGGAATCGCGAGATGTAGGCGCTATTACGTAGCCTCAGTTCTTCACTCCGCTCGCCGCTCGGCGGATGCGTTGTGTGAATGTGTGGAGAGGACTTCCTTGCACTTTCGAGCTTCGCAATTAGATTGCGTTGGCCCGTCCAGCGTCCAGGCCTACCGGCCCATGAACTTGGGGTGGAAGGGCCCCCGACATTTTCGGGGTATTATTGGGGAGATGTCCAGTGGCCGGCGGATGCGTTTACCCTTGAACGCTAACGAGTTCGGGCATCCTGTCAGTGTGCAATGCACCGTGTCTCCCCCTGGCCTGTGCTGACTCATCATCATTGATACCTATAGGTAGGGTTAAGCGAGTGGGAGGTAAGGATGAACTGAGTCTTAGCGCGAGGTTGGAGCCCAGTTCGGCATCGCTCGATGAGATCTAAATTAAGCCGACATACGTCAGGGATGCATTTCGAGACGAATTGATAACAGAGGCTGAGTACTGTGGAATACGATGCAGTGGCAAAGCCGGAAGCGATGGACAGTGGCATCGGGGAAGCCCTTCTTTTTAAATGTCGAAGACTAGTGGGTTCGGCGAAGTCAGCTCAAGTTTGCGAGCAATATTTGGTATGCTAAAGCCGCGGGCAGAGTGCTAGTTCATCATATAAAAAGCAGTCTGGAGGCACTGTTTAAGTCGTGTTTCTTCCTCGCATAATGACCCTGTCAAAGTGCCCATACAAAAACCACCTGTAGACATGTTCGAGCAATAATAAAGTATCAAATAAACGTGCTCCGAACATATTTGATGAGTTTTCGCTCATGATTCGGCCGTCACGTTTGCAACGAACACCCTGACTTCTGAATGATATAGAAACAATGTGACTGTGGCGTAAAAAAAAAGCATGCTCTCCATGTTTCTTTTTTTTTTTTCCATGGTAAACAACGAACGTGCGCTGAACGGACACGGATATGAGAAGAAATTATGCGTTGATTTCAATCCTACCGATAAGGTTGGAACTCGCAAAATGAGGCCCGTCGTGTTTTGAGCTGCACTGGGTTAGCCTGACACGCACACCATGTCCCCTTACACCGTCATCGCCATGGGGCGGATGATTTAACGTCGGGTGACAGAACAGCTCGACGACGAGTCAGGTGACGTTGTAACAGTGCCCCACGTCATATGGCACCAGGAAGTGAATTCGTGACGTCACGTGGTACTAAGACGTGTCACCGTTAAGTCGTGGTGTCTCTTGATGTCACGTGACGTCATGGTTTTAAAGTCACGTTTTCGCGCGACGTCACCCTGTAACGTCAAGGTGATACGTCAACCTGTCACATGACGATCGTCACGCTAATGACCTCATGTGAACGCCGTCCGCTAAACTTAGCGGCATTTGAGTCACCTTAATTGCCACCTCTATTCCACGTGCTAAAATAACCCGCGGGTTAGAAGACGTTTTTTTAGTACACTTTTTTCCCCCGCAACTGGGAAACTATATCGGTTGGCGCATAAATCGTAGGTTGCTTTAAATTTCACTAAGCGGCGCAGGCCTGGCGGCGACTATCATCACCAAAGTGTCTAAATAAAAGGTTATGGACTCGTTATGGACGCCATTAGTGCCCCTACAGAAGCTTCTTTCTCAAATTCATCTCGTGGCGAAGCGATAAAACTCCACCACGATACCGCTTTAGCAGCAGTAGCCTCGCCCGGCAAAGGCAAACTGTTCCACATTTTAATATGATAGAAAGTTGACCGAGTTGATGGCACATGATTTACGAAAAAGTGAAAGAGCGCAAAAAAAAGGAGGACAAGAAAACCAAGTGTAAAAACGGAGAGCTCTACACTTCGTCTTCTTGTCCTCTTTTGTACTATTGTCAGTGCTCTGTTTGTAAGGTTCGTCCTCTTGTCCTTCGTATTTTTGGCGCTGTTTTACATTCTCGTTAATCATACTCCATATTTGGCCAAGACTCTTTGACGGCGGCCACCGTGGCACACTTCCCTACTCGAGGTTAAACCAAAGTTAGCTTTAGTAAGAACGCAACTCTGGCTTAAAAAAATGAACGACGTTTAGAACTCCCTGTAATGCCGAATTAGAGCGCAGCTCTTGAGGAGGAAGAGGGAAGGGTATGGAGGGGAAGGTATGCCCTCCTCCTCTCTCCTCCTCCTCTTTTGATCCCCCCCCCCATTTAGCGGGCAATTTTAGCTACGTTTCCCGCTAAATTTGCCGGAGAATTTTTCCGCTAAACCTGGCGGGGGAATTTTTCCGCTAAATTTAGCGAGTAATTTTTTCCGCTAAATTTAGAGGGAAAACTTTTCCGCTAAACCTAGCGGGGAATTTTTCCGCTAAATTTCCCGGAAAAAATTTCTTCCTTCTCCTCCTCCTCTCTTCTGACCCTCGTGACGTCACTCGTGACGTTCGTGACTTTACACGTGACGGCACGTGTGACGTCATTATGGAAAACGTCCCATACTGCAACGCGCGGTTACGCCGACGCCGCTCAAGCCGGAAACGGGCGCCTAAGAGCTGCGCTCTAAAGGGAGACAGGAAACAAAAACGTCGGTGTGGGGAGCGAGTGCGAGGCTCCGTCTCGGGCGGGTCTAGTGCACGATTGGTCGGCAGGCCCGTGGGGCTTGCTATGCGGGCAGCAAATTACACTCTGCTCGTACATCACACAGAAGACAAACTGTTCGCTGCCAGCACGATGACGGAAACATCTACAGACGCCCCTCAAGCATCTTCAAACTATGCTTACTTCACGCATGTATGCGTGCTTCGGAACGTGTCTGGAAACAGTTTACGTACGACTAGGGTTCTGTGTTTTCGATAAATGCCAATAAACCCCCAAAAGATTAACTCCCGAGACCATTCTCGAAATCGATTCAAACCAATTTTAATAATGATCAGACAACGAGAAAAAAAATATTTATAAGAAAAGCCGAAGTTAGGCGGGAAGAAAATGTGCGCTGCCAGTTTCGTTTTATGTTGACCCGAAATACAGGCTCCACTGAACTGTCCGTGAGGCTGCTTCTGGTTTCGCAGCCACATGCCCTTATCCCATTTTCATTTCTTTAAGGGTACAAATACGTTCTTTAAGTATTAGGATCATAGCCGCAATGTTCTCTGAAGGTTGGAAAATTCCATTCTCGCGTCTTATTAAAAAAAGCCAAGATAAACGCTAATTGATTTTTATTTTGTCGCCAAAAATTAAAACAAAAAAACGTAAAAAAATTTAGAAAAAAAAAAGAAAACACACACCCGGATTTTGAAGAAAAATAAACCTGCAAAAACACGGAACCTATGTATGGCCAATGGGACAGGACGGTTATGCAAGGATGAAACACGTTTCAAGCCTCAGACATTGTCTGTAAACTCCGTCCTGTATGGTGTATTAGTAGTGTGAGCGCGGAATTCAGTACAACATAGAATGGTGACGAACGTTGGTTCATCACCATTCTATGTTCGTCACAGTAAGTGCATCGTCCTAACTGCGTCTTTAATGGCGGTGGCCGCACCCCCCCCTCCCCCCCCTTTTTTCGTGGACAAGTGCTCCAAGCTATAACGATCGTCGGACGAAATGTTATGAAAGGGAGTGGGGTCTGCATCATGCGTGCGTCAAGGTGAGGTTCTATAACCGGTCCCCGATATATATATATATATATATATGTATAATGCGAGGGCTGAGCTAGTAAGGACTGTCTCGCGGTGATAAATAAAGGCTTTTTCCCTCGCCCCTTTGCGATCTCTCACGCCTGTTGCCTAACTCTTCGTCATTTCGCTTTCGCTGAAACTACGATGCCATGGGACGTGTCCCCGACCGATGTTCTTAGATCCTTATTTTGCCCATGTTTTAAAAATGACCCCAAAGGGGTAACCAATGGCGTCAAAAAAGCCGGAATTTAGCGCGCTTGGCTTTAGCAATGCTGGCAATTGAACGTAAAGGTGTAAGCAAACAAAACAAAACAAAACTAAGAAACCCGGTAGCAGAACGCGAGGGTTGCTGCTCGTGCAGGCGTCCGCGCAACTACCTGCGTTGCCGAAGCCACATTTTAGGACGTGGTAAAGACTCCAGTCGAAGACGCGTTTAAGGCACCGCAGTAAGGCGCTTTTGGGGGCATGCACATAGTGTAGTGACTTTAATGTGTATTATCTTTAGTAGAACGCGAAGCAAGTATCTTGGTCCGTAGAAGGTATGTCAAAAGTGGATTGCGCTGCTTGGACTTGTCGATTATGCGTGACGTATGTCAAGTGCTGGGAGTGAATTTTATAACTGTAAAACTCTAATCTCCTTAAGATATTCTTTTTTTACAGCAAAGCTGTCTTATGGCTAGGTTTCCGCGGATTTTTCGTGTGCGTCAACAAAAACTCAGATCCCTAATTTGATGCGAAATCGCTTCATTCAATGCGTAAGCATATACGTCTCATCACTTGGATATGCATTTTCAGTAGATTATTTATCAATAGGAACCATTTTCAACATCAGTAGACTCTCAGGTAGATAATAAAGGTTTCTCAAAGATTTGCCTCTATGCGACCCGCGTCGGCCATGTCTACGCTCGCACCACCCTCTCTTTGCCGTCGTTCCAAGCGCTTGCGTGCCTAGTTTCCTTTTTTCCGCTCTCCCGGGGTGGTGGTCCCATCACGCGCGTCTAGTTTCCGCCGGGTGGCGGACCCGTCGCGCGTGTCTAGTTTCCTTCGTCTCCTCGGAGCGACGGTAGTTCGTACCTTTGAAATTCGGTGTCATCTCTGTGTCGTGGGCTGAGACAGCTTCGCTGGTCATCCACCTTCACAAAATAAAATAGCTAAAAGTTTTTTTGTTTTTTTTCCGACGGTGAGAATTTTTTTAGATGCCCAGGCAGACCGAGCGACTGCTTAGCACGTATATCGAAGTCTGATTTTCAAAGCTTAAAACAAAAACAACTTCCACGTTCATTTCAATGCTTGTTCGATAAAATGAGGATTTTGGCCGCATATTCGGAGAGTGTCTGCATATACAAGCCGTTGCGCTGACACGTGGTTAACGCCTCGCTCGAGAACAGGCTACGGCCTTCATATGCTTGCAGGTTTCGTTGACTAATGTTTTAAATGGTACATGTAGATTTAACGCGGATATGATGAGTTTAAGCAAAGACAAAAATTTCGTTCTTCGTTTTCTTTTTTTATGCTTATTTTTGATAGTATTTTCGACCTGCAGGAAATATTCGTGGTGTGTCTTTGATCTCCTTTGTTTAATTTTGTGTGCTTTGCTTTTGTGTAATCTTTTTGTAAAGAAGAGAAACGTTGTCAAGCGACAACGGTCTGATTCTTTTTCTCCCTCGCCCCCTCACCTTGACAGAAAAAAAACAAAAATCTTGAACTTGATCTACTTTGGCTGCCATCCAGCCTATTTGGGCCGAAATTGGCAAACAAGTGCCAGATCGAGGTCCCGCTGCTGGTTTTTCGGTTTATAAGTGGGATTTTTGGCTCGATTCTGGCACTTAGGAAATTATGTGGAGAGCCAAAGAAAAGTCATAAAACGTCACAAAAATAAAAATGTATCACTAGCACCCTGGAGCAAAACCGTATTAGGCCCAAGTTGATCCAAGTTGAGCGTTTCTCTGGCGTCCTACCAAAAGGTTTTGACCACTTTTTAATTGTTAGTAAAATACTAAATTCCAGAATACATTTCGTGATTGCGAAGCACTCCTTAGCTAATGTTTGAAGACGCATATTACTCAGAAAACGTAGATTGCTTAATTCTTAAACATAGATGCTTGATTCTAGGCACCAAGTGGAGTCAGACTGTTTTTGTAATGTATTGCGCAACTTCGGCACAAAGAAACGGTGCAATTTTTATCGTCCCTTTTCGTTTCTGATCTCACCTCATCCCTGTTATGCATGAACTGCCTGCACTACTGTTTAACCTCTCTACCCCAAAAAAGCAAGGAGGCTCCTTCCGCTTGAAAAGCAGCCCCAGTACGTGGCCTGGAACGCCTTTTCGACTATTGTGCTTCACGTCTCATCCCTGCCTCCCACGCAACGAAAGGGGTCAGGAAGTGGCAACAAATCACCTCACGGAAGCCGATTCTGGCTATTGGTGCTAGAAGTCCCGGCAAAAGGTACGAGCGAACGCTAGTGTCGTTGTCACCTCGGAGTTCCAACCCCTGGCTGTCGAAACTTCCGTGCAATTTCAAACACAAGAGTGACCTGCACCGGAACAGGCGACGGTCCCATACACCATGGCAGCTGTGACACCGTCAGGATCGCCTCCGGCGACAGCACGGCACATCTATACCGACAAGACGCAAAAATCAAGGAACCAGATTTTAGGACGCGGTAAGCACACTAGTTACACACGCGTTCTATAGGCGCCAAAGCACCAAGTTGGGCTGCGGCAACGAAAGGCCTGCAACTTTACAGCAGGAAAGGCCTTTAATGGCGATAACATCGAGCTTCAATTAAAATCAACGACTCTGCTAACCTCGAGCATGCTTTTTGTTTTAGAAGTGCAACGATTTAATCCTTTTACCGAGGCTGTCACTGCGAAGTTTCCTCGTTTGACTCTGGTGCGCGCGGCATTGTTGTCGATGGAGCGTGGGTCCTTAGCGCAAATACTGCCCTTGTGTCTTGACTAACGACTCGAAGGGGTTTGTTGACGGCTCTAGCATCCACCCGTGGAGACCGTCCATCGGGTTGATGGATGAGCATTGGGCGACTCTCGCTGCCACCACGCTACGTCCGCGTTTCTCGTTTCCCGTTCGTCTCCCTACTCCCTCTTCGGGGTTCCGGCCACGACTGTTTCCTTCCGTCGCGAGCGACGATTGAGCAGCATACGGTTTTCCTGAACGGCCGACGCCTTGATTGTAAGGAAGGTCCCGAAGGAAAGGGTCCAACTCGGCACGTCGGTCTCTCTGCCAGACACTGGATTTGGAACGTGGGCTGGGATTGCCCGGAAGCGCATTCGGGAAAGCTTGTGGATGAAGTCAACAGGGTGATTTCGCACCGTGATTGGCGTGTTTCCATGCGCGTCAGATCGGCTGGTTTCGGGGTGGAAAGAGGAAGGGGGAGGGGGAGGCTTAGGTAAACACGCTTCAGTGATTCAAGCTCAAGCATTTAGTTGACTCCCCGATTTGCTTACGCTTACCGGGTAAAGAAATCTCTCTTGGCGCCGGCTACATACTATACTTCGTTTCAGCTTACGTTCAGACGCAGCCGAAACTACGATCTGATGGATTCAATCAAACAGTGTCAAAAGCGCACCATCATGGTGCTGGTGATGTTGCTGTACGTGTTCTACCGTCGCTGAACCAATCATAAACAGAAAAGGCCTAGAGTCTTTCGCTAATTTTGGTGTTGCTTGATTGGTCCCATCAGCTCGTAGCGTTGGCTGCTTCTGGACTTAAACGCAAACGAAGTATAGCTTCTGATTACTGAATATAGCCTCCAATTATCGGGGCAAAGCCTGCGTCTTCGGCTCAAGAAAAAGGGCAGTCTGGCCACGGTAAATCAGGGAGGAGGGGCGCCAGGCGACAAGGAAAGCATCTTGAAGGACGCGCTACACAGGGGCAATAAAACAAACCCCTCATCCGTTTTTTTTCTTTTTTTTTGTAGCAGAACAAATAGAGAACGTCATTTTACTTTCCTTCCCCTCCTAGTGGGAGTACGTGGATGCGCTGAGGGACAGAAAAGAAGGGTAAGTCGTAAGTGGAATGGGTTGCCGAAAAACAAAACTATCCTTTTTTTCACAAGAAAACAAAGAAACAAAAAAATAGAGGAGAGTTTTGGAAAGTTGCTGCGGATATTTCTGAGCGCGCTGCCATCTTTCTGTTGCGTGCTGCCGTTTTGTCCCTCCTGGTATGGCAGCCGGTTCAGGCTTCGAACGCGCAGGCTTCTTCTCTATATACAAGAATATGCACTGGCACGAGTTTACTTCACTGTTGCCAGATGGTCCCACCAGAAAACCACCAAACGACTAGGAGGTAGAGCCGAAATACAGTTAAAGCCGTACACAAAATATAGCCAAAATAGCCAAGACTAAAAACAATTATTTTTAAGCCTTTTATTGACAATTTCTCAAACTCATATCTTTTTCAACCCTCTGATGCACCGCATGTTGCCTACATTGTGTAACTTGTACTTGTATTTAAAAAAAAAGCTTTGGAAAAATGAAAATCCGTACAACACTGACCCTTCCTTCGTAGGTTTTCAGAAGTACAATACACACAAAGACAGCTTTATTGTGAAGCCCGGGAGATAAGATCATACAGTAAAAGAACAAAATACAGAAGCAGAACAGTAAGAACACTGGGAGTTTCAAACCAGAACCCCAGTATCTAAAGTGCCTGCCAATATCCCACCCGTCTCTTTTTTCTTTCTGTATTATATGAGTGTCCCCCATTCTGGTTCACGCCATTTCTGATTGCATTGTCCTTTCTTGGGGTGGGCAACGACTGGAAGGTAGCCAATTGGTTAGCGGTAAACTGCGGACTTCTCATTTTTGCAAACTTGGGTGTTTAAGGATTCTCGCAATGGCCACCAAAGCAGTGTTTGGAGAGTTCAGTCTACGTCCGGGCAAAGCCATATGCGTCCGGGTTGAAGACGCGCTACCGGGCCTGTGGTAATAGTGCAATCTGTTCGGCTTGCTCCACTGCGCTGTAGGGAGACCGCTTGAACTTTGCAAACATTGCTTCACTGCGCATTGTGAACACCCCAAAGCTTTGTAAAAGTTTGAAGCCTTTCTCTTTCCTTTCTCTCCTCTAGACTAGCCGAAAAGAGAGACATTGTTTTTCTCGAAGCTGAATAAAAGTTTGAAAAATAACTAGTCGAACCTCAAAGTTCGGCGTCAAACCTCAAAGTCCGGCGTCGAACTTGAGGTTCGAGAAAAGTTCGCCGCATTCTTATAAATAGCCCAAAAATAGCCCCATAGCCAACCACAAAATTTTGACGCCGACAAGAAAAAAATGTAGCTCAATTTGGCTATACATAGCCAAATCTGGCAACACAGGTTTACTTAAGCCTAACCCTCCCCTTCCTTTCTCACACCCTGTAAACCAGGTGAAGTGACCAGAGTTTCCATGTAGGTTCTGGTAACCGGACAAAAGCTCACCGGACAGAAGCTCGCCGGACAAAAGCTCATCGGACAAAAGCTCACCCGTTTTTTGACAGACCCGGACAAAAGCTCACCCGTTTTTTGACAAACCCGGGCAAAAGCTCACATCGATTTTTTTTTTTTTTTTGCTGCCCGGACGAAACACAGGCTTAAATAAAGTGCGGACGCGATGGACATTTTACCATTTTTAGGAGAACTTGTACCCCATCCACCAATGAGTTGTGAATTTTTAAAAATACTTTGAAAGAACGGGAGTTGGGACTTTTGAAAAAGTACAAGACAGATGACCAATTTAGAAAACTGTGCGGGATTTTAGATAGGCTCGCGTTCCTTCCACCACAGCTTGTTCCACAAGAACTAACCACCAGGGAAAAGTTTACCGGTGACATCGGCTACCTGCTGGACTATTTTGATTGCACGTATGTCAACGGCCACTTCCGTTATGCTTCTGTTCCTTCTGCGGCGGCACCCAGAGCGAATTCTTCCCTTCGCCTGACTGTGCGCCGATGACGACCGGAGTTTCCCCCGGTACGGTGGAATATGTACGACGCCACTCTTCAAGTTAAAGACCGGATGAACAACACCTCCGAAGGATGGAGTACCGGGTTCCAGAAGCTCGTCGACCACGCCCATCCAAGCGTCTTGAGGCTGATTGAATGCCTACAGCAAAATCAGGCGCTCGTTGCCACGGCAGTGACACAATCCCGGAGAGGTGAGCCCACAGTAAAGGGGTGCGAAGAACCACTCTGCGCCTGCAGAGTCGTCTTAAAAATATTTGCGAGGGCTTGCATGTACATTGAGATCTACCAAGACTGCTGGAGCTAGTAGGGGACTGAATTCGCTTTTAACCGATCGATGAATACACTTGTTTCTATTTAATCAACAAACCATGCGCTTGTCAGATTTAATTTGTCGTTGCCATTTTGTGTCGCACGCATGCACCTAAGTTGTCCGCACTCGTCTTAAGACCAACATAAAATTTTCCCGTGGTGAGCTTTTGTCCGGGTCTGTGAAAAAAATGGATGAGCTTCTGTCCGGGTCTGTGCAAAAATGGGTGAGCTTTTGTCCGGGATTCGTAGGTTCTAGCTCAAACCTCCAAACACCGGACGATGTGGCCCAAAAGTGGCCAAATACGAGATATTTATATAGCTTAAAAGTAGCCACATTCTGGAGAGCCCATAAACTTTTGTGCTCGAATGTAGGACCAGCTTGCATAATCTACGACATCTTGAAATGTATTAAAAACGTTTCATTTCAAGCACAAAAATGTACAAACATTTTCCACACGTGCTTTTTGCAGTCACATAGTTATAAACATTTGCTCGTGCTCGGCTGACTCTCCTCACACATAATTGTCGTGTTAAAACGGGAAAAAGATTCTTCGGTAGACATAGTAGAGTTGATGTCCTTACAACACTCGTTTTTCCCAAGGAAAGCAAACTTTACATACAGGATGTTTTGAAGAGTTGGAAGGGACATCCTGCTCCCTGGGTCTGAATTTGTGAGTGACACGTGACTGAATACTCTCTCCACGGCGGCATTCGGCATGCGCAGCGTCAGGAGCGCGATGGCAAGCTCAAATAGCAACGGAAACATGGCTACCACTGCGCTTCGAGCTTGGCATTGTTCGGAATATTCATCGTTCCGAATCTGTTTTCTTTCGTTATGTTTCATTGTGCTTTAAGAAACTTCCATGTTTCGCGGAAAAGCATCCTTTACTATACGCGGTACGCATAGCACACGTTATAGGACGGCATCAAATTCTGGGGAGGCGGACTATTCGTTACATGTCGATTCGTCATAGGACGACTGGTAACAGGACCATTCGTCACAGCGGAACATTCGTCATAGGACAACTGGTAACAGGACCATTCGTCACAGCGGAACATTCGTCACAGCGGAACATTCGCCATAGGATGATTCGTCAATTGGGCAACCCGATGATGGCGATGGCACCAACGCCAAATTCAACTGAAGATATTTCAATTGATACAAGCGCGTTTTATTTTTTATCTGGCATACGTTTACATTGGGATATTATTTATTTATTTATTTTTAATAGGAAACACAGCGAAATTAAACTCCGAATTTCGGAGAATCGGGAATGAAAAGAATATAAATTCCGATAAACTCCGAATCTTAAGCAAAATATAAACTCCGAAAAACACCCTCCGATCTTGACGAAAAATAAACTCCGAAAACACGGAGCCCTAGTTATACTGTAACTACTAGTTCGTCCCCTATTTGGGTCAACCTCCCGAAGGTCAGTCAGCTCATCGGGCTGAGGTCGCTAGTTCGTCCCCCATTTGGGTCAACCTCCGAAAGTTCAAAGACAATGCAAGGTCAGCTAAGCTTATCGAGGTGAAAGATGTGAAACAAACGTAATAGTTCCGGGTTGGTTCCCAAATATGGAATGCTGGGATAATATAAGAACGACTTTTTGGGTCTCTGGCTTCACTTCTCAAAATGGAAGTGATAGCTACGGAGAGAGGTGGAGCGATGCTCCTTCATGACGGGTTTTCGTATACATGCAGCAGAAAGAACGAGTCCACGTGCTACTGGATATGTCGCAGGAGAGGTGAATGCAAGGCGAAAATGACAACAGATCCGGATGCCAGTCGAATCATTGCCATTTCAAGCAGCCACACGCACGCGGGAGACCCAATGGAACTCAACCTGCTCAGGACCCGTCATCGGTTAAAAGAAAAAGCAGGTTTGTGCCGAAACGTTTCTACATTTAGTATAAAAAAATTAGGTTTCTTAACAATTTTTTTTCGTCACAGTGGGGAGCCGCAAAACTCCACACCAAATTCTTTTAGACGCTGCATCTGCCGTCAGTGACGACACCGCTTCTCAGATGCCTGCCCCGTCGTCCCTGCGGCGAGTCATACGGAAGCAAAGGCAGCGCGCGACATTCAGCTACAGTATTCCGTCCACCAGAGGAGACATCAGAGTCCCCGTGGAGTTCAAGGTAATGACCTGGTGATCGATGGCGGTATGGATTTTTCTTAATGCTTTTTGCATCTCATTGCAGGTGACAAGCAAAGGCGAGTCCTTTCTCCTGCATGATAGTGGAGATGGCGACTCAGCAAGAATCCTCATCTTCGCAACCGAGAAGAACTTGCACCACTTGGCTCAGTCTACCATGTTGCAAGTAGACGGGACCTTCAAGGTGACGCCACCTCTATTCTACCAGCTTTATACAGTGCACGCTGTACTTCATGGAGTGGTAATGCCAATGGCATACGGTTTGCTACCTAGCAAGTCAGAAGACACTTACAGAAGGTAATTACTCGTATTTTTGCAGCATCACCAGTGGTTTCGTTTCTCCTACAGCAGTTTTCCTGTCTAGAGTGAGCAAATGGTTGCGGTAGGAAATAATTACTTAAAATAATTTTGTGACGGAAACTTTTTTTTTATACTTTTGCTTGGTTTTTTGCTGCTCTTCTCAACGCCATGGGTCGCCACAGCATTGAAGTCGTGTACTCGGACTTTGAGATCGCGGCTATGAATGCCGTCCAAGATCTTATACCTAGCGCCAGGATTCAAGGGTGTTTTTTCCATCTGAGCCAGTCGGTGTACCGGAGGGTCTGCGCTTCCGGCCTGCAGAGTACATACAACACACAAGAGGACTTTGCAGTGCTGGTGAGTGACCTGAACTTCTATGAATATGATATGAGAGCTCTTTTATGTCAATCCCAATACAGCAATATTCTTCTTTTCATTCTTCAGATGAGGATGTTCCCATCGCTGGCATTTCTCCCGACCGCTGAAATCCCAAAAGCCTTTCAAGATTTATTGGAGGTAATCCCGGTGGAGGCAGTTCCAGTGGCGAACTATTTTGAGGACACCTACGTCGGCAGACCCCGACGGAATGGCCTGTGCTCCGCACTCTTTCCGCCGGAGGTGTGGTCCGTCAGAGAGTCGACTTTGGAGGACATGCCAAGAACGAATAACAGCGTCGAGGCGTGGCACAGAGGTTTCCAGGTAAGTTTTCTAAGGTTGGGCAAGTGGGTGTTACGCACCAGCTATACGTATATGTGAGAATGGTTATTGCATAATAACGAGACTCGTCATGCGTACATAATGCTAATTACCACATTAACAAACGAGGACAGAAGCGAAAGCATGATATGCTGTTTGCATCGGAATATGGGTTCTAAATTGTCTTTTAGAGCGCAGCTCTTAGGCGCCCGTTTCCGGCTTGAGCGGCGTCGGCGTAACCGCCCGAGGTCACGTGACCCCCAGGTCACGTGACCCCCGAGGTCACGTGACCCCCAGGTCACGATGATGACGATGCTGATGCCGATGACGTAATCAGTGACGTCACTGATGACGTCATCGGCATCCGCATCGTCATCATCATTGATGACGTCATCAGTGACGTCACGTGACCCCCCCTGAGGCCATGTGACCCCCTCCCCCCCCCCGAGGTCACTTGGCCCCCGCCGTACCCTCCCCTCCTCCTCCTCAAGAGCTGCGCTCTAATTCGGTGTTACAGGGAGTTGTAAACGGCTTTCACTTTTTTTAGGGTTATGCATACTGAAGTTGTTGTGGCGGGGAAATTATATTGATAACCTTGTGTGTACCAGCTGGTTCAATTTTGTACTACCTTCATAACATTGGCGGCAAAATGGAAACATCACAAAGAATACAGCGAACAGGGAGACGAACCGGGCACACGTAGTGCTAATTTCAATGTGCCATTCCTCTCCTACGTCCTAAAGTTTACACTTTTTAAATATATAACGTCGTTTTGATTTTTTTTCTCTTCAGAAGAACGTGGGCTGTACAGCGCCAAACCTCTGGTTCTTCTTGGACTGCCTGAAGAAGGAGCAGTCTCTGAACGAGATGAAGATTGCCCAGGCTCAAGGCGGGACGACGTTAACAAGAGTCTCAAAAAAGCACGCGGACTGTAACAAGCGCATCAGATTTATCGTCGAAAACTACAGCAGCACCCGCCGCATGGAGTGCCTGAGGGCGCTTGCGCGAAACCTTGCCTTTTGATTCTCTCCAATAAAATTCTTCTATCAAGTCTTCCGTCTTCCGAACATGTATTTCGGAACGCCTGATACAAGCATTTCATGCTCCAATGCACAACGGACTGAACAAACAATTTCGCCCGTCCTATGCAATTATACATACGTTGGTCTTTGAGTTCAAATGTGTGTACTGCCAAACATACAATGAACAATAGCTTGATATTATTGTTACTGCAATTCAGCAGTAACAATTCCTTCGGGAGGTTGACCCAAATAGGGGACGAACTAGTAGTTACAGTATAACGGGTTGCCCAATTGACGAATCATCCTATGACGAATGTTCCGCTGTGACGAATGTTCCGCCGTGACGAATGGTCCTGTTACCAGTTGTCCTATGACGAATGTTTCGCTGTGACGAATGGTCCTGTTACCAGTCGTCCTATGACGAATCGACATGTGACGAATAGTCCGCCTCCCCAAATTCTGCTGGATGTTTTGAGCTGCCTTTAGTGTCTTTTTTCCTCGGAAGAGGTGCCTCCTATAGGAGGATGGTGGAAAAATCGAGGAAACAAGAGACGCCAGGAGCATGGAGATAAGCCACAACGAATACAAAAGCGATGTTTTAGGAGCTGAATCTAGGTCATGGTAGCTCACTGGAGCTAATAGAATCTGGCGTCACGCCCACGCATCTTCACACAGAAAATTTCTTTAAACGGAAATCCAGAAATGGTGGACTGTCGCTTTGTGTCCATGCTGAAGTGTCTTTCTTAAATCTACTCTAAACCAAGCAAAAAAAAAATGACGCGTTTAAATTTGAAATAGTTCAAAAATAACCACATAGCCAACCGCCAAATTTCGACGCCAAATGCATTACAAAGTAGCCCAATTTAACTATTAAAAGCCCAACCTGGTAACCCTGGATGTGACATTGATGAAAACTCTCCAATCAGAGTTGCGCCCGGATGGCTTATTCCACAAGTATCTCCGAACACGTTGCCCGGAACGAAGCCTTCGGTAATGCCGCCTTTCTACCAAGCTTACAAAGTAAAACAGCGCAAAAGAAAACCGAGACACAAAAGACAAGGAAGGCAAGACAAAAACAATGGAAAGAGAGAGAAAAAAATACACAGGATATAATTATCTTGCCTTCCTTCATTTCTTTTTCTTTTTTTGTACCTAGTTCACTAAGAGGAATTTTCGGTTGAATGTCAGCGCTGCGTCTGTACCTTTCTTTTTCCCTGTGTCTCGTGTTTAATGTGTTTTTTTTTGCTCAGTCTTACCTTGCAAGATGGCTAACCTACTCTGCCAACTCTCTGCTTTGTTGAGTCATCAGCCTTTCCCTCTTTTTGTGATTGCTGCTGCGCTTGTGTTGTTGAGTCACTGCCTGAAGGCTGTTTTATGCTCTGGTCCCCGAGGATGCGCTTTCAGAATCCAAAGTCTTCTCTGCTGCCCGCATTGTGGCAGTGTCTTCCTCGTTATTTGCCTCCTACATTGGAGGCTTACTTTTGCCGTGTTCGATCGTTCGTGTGCCTCTTTTACATGTGTTCTTGTTGACAGGATGAAAACTCGTTCACACATTTTAGTCTGGTGGCAACCGAGTGCGTTGTAAAGTCTCGTAATCTATTACGACAAAAAAAAAAAAAAAACACGCGTACACTATCTATTTGGTAGTCTGGGAACCCTTGCAATTTCACTATATGTTCTCTTTTGTCACCACGTAAATATTTCACCAAGGGGTTTTAAGAGCGTTAGAGCGTACATTATGAGCGTACATTTCTCAGTATATAAATTTGATCTCGAAAATGCTGCAAAACCTTTGTTCTAGTGAAATCAAGTTCCAGGGCTCCTTCATAGATGGTGCCAATATCCCAATGTGTTACATGCTCGTAAGGGATCACAAGGCCACACGGCGCAAACGGCTGCAACCAGACGCGCGAGTGAGTGCACGAGCCTTAACTTCCTCTTCTTTTTTTCAATTCAGTTTCTACTTTAGTTGCTATAAAAGCTTAAAAGCATTCGAGGCGTCTTCTGCTTTCTTTCTGGTGTCTCACGAATCCTTTCATTCTTTGGCGACGCGGGTTTCACTGCTCATTTGTGAATTTCGCTCGAAAGATAATATCATAACCCCGTGCCCTTCTCATCTCTGTTCCTCAATTATGGCAGGAAAAGAGCCGGAGGAGTATCTTCAAGACGCATCGTGGCCCGAGATAGGGAAGCAAATGTGTTTATGAATCTCATTAAATATTTCAGGCCGTAGGTAGATATGTAACATAGCGCTATTATGCGCCACTATTCAGGCTCATTGTTACACTGATACGGAGCAATACAGAAATGTCAAGTGTGCCAAATAAGTGAGAACAAGGTTTCTTTGTGGGAGCAGCAAGCCAGGGATCCTAATTGCTCCCGAGATGATTCATAGTGTGGGCCAGTGCTACAAGCGTAAAAAGGACCATCCCAATGATGCTTTTAATCCCCAGAAAACAAGAAATCAGAGCAGGGTAAAGGCACTCGAGACACATGAGGCAAAAAGAAGGGGCGGTGGGGCGACTTCCGTGTCGACGGAACATTACGGCCGCACCACCCACACAGAGCCACACCCACGCGACTAACTTGGCCAGACTGCGCATCGCCCATGTGGCCCACGTCCTACGTGACCGACACTAAGAGCTCCATGAAATCTCTTCCGTACTAATATGCCTCGAACAACACTACTTTCCCTCTTTTGTCGGCAATATTAGGAGCCTATTACAGCGGATGTTTATGGGCCGTTTATCTTATGTAGCTGTTTGTTTTGGTTTCGGAAATATTAGAGCCTTCGGTTCGTATTGGCTAGCATTTGAAGCTCAACGTGCATGATGGTTCCAGGAAGGTGGAGGATTACTGCATTCTTGTGTGAACAAACAAGTATTGGGAAAAGCGTCGCCAGGGGGTCGTTTTTAGGCGGTGTAGATCTGGTTAAAATGTAAGAGAGAGAGATGACTTTTACTCTAAACTTAATGAGAGATGAACACGCTTCAGTCTAGTTTCCTCGCATCCATGCACACGAGCCTTGACACAAGCGTGCAACTTGTGGGCGTTTCCTTTGCATCACAACTAACAAAATATGGTTGTTAGCTTTCGGATTCGTGTGCTGTTGACAGAGAGGAGCGTACCAGACGGCTGTGTTTCGACGTAACTTCTTTTCACTGTCTTTTAGTAAGTCTTGTTTGCGAGGGGGAGGGGGACTGAATGTTTCGACAACAAGTCGTTATTAACTCGGCAACACTGCTGTAGTGTGAATGACTGCGTGAACATTTTCAACTTGATATATTTTTTAAAGGGCTGAAACGTTGCTGCGCTTTGCGCTTTTTTCTGCAAATTTGGAAAACAGCTTTACGTAATGACAAACAGTCGTTCGCGGTTATTAAAATGACAGCTTGTGTGCCTGTCTCTTCACTTTTTTTTTTTAGAATTGCAATTGTTTTGTTGTTGATATGAAGGGCACAAACTTAAATCTGAGGTATGAGCTTACGATTGGTTGTGTACTTGTCTGTTTTGGAGAATAGCTTTCTGTTATCTCCAAGATTATATATATATACTACTTTCTCTATATGGAGTGTACTATAGGCCCTTTCAGCAATTTAGTGTTATCTTGTGGCTAGAACGTTCACCTTCAATTTTTAATCATCAGTTTAACTAGATTGCCGGCGCGCACCGGAAACCATAAACGGCATGGTTTATGCTATCAACTTCGGTGCATGTCTTCAGCTGATTCCTTCATCAGCCATCAAAAGACTCCATTACTACTATGTCACAAATTCCGTAGACTCAGATGAGGGTGTTTGAAGTTGGCCAGAATGAATTTCAGAAATGGTTTTTATAGTAACTCATGGCCCGTGTATTTTTTGTTTGTTTGTATTTAAATAGTGAGAACGTTTTGATGTGTATGTGATTGCTGTTATGGTATCTTCCTACCACTGGAAACGACATCCGGTGTCATTGATCTTGTAGCTATCTCAGGGCGACCGTAATTGATATCGCGAAATGCTTGAAAAGCATTGCCAGCCGCCGCGGTGTTTCCAGTATTCGAACCTGTGTCCGCCTCGTGTGAAGAAAGCGCGTTACCACAGAGCCACGCCGATGCCTCGGCAACCGCTTTTTCGATGTTTGACAAGCACGCGCGTGGGTATGGGTTTCGTGTAGCGTCCGCCATTTGGCCACAGCTGCTGTGACGTCGCTAGACAAACTTTTTCTTTGTTGTATTAGTCTTAATTATTGCAAACTTTTCATCGTTGAAATCAAAAGTTTCGGCTAGATGGAGCAAGCCGTATCTATTCATCTAAGACAGCCTATAGAAGTCGAGGCCCGTGCATTGGATCATTGTTGGTGGCTCCCCGAGGTACCCCAGGCGGCAAAGAGCGCTGAAGTATGTGGAGATATACCGTACGGCGCAAAGCGACATATACTTGCGTCTTGACGCCGCCGCGAGCTAGCGTCGCGCTTCTTGTGTGACGCTGACCGGTCTTGTCGTTTCGTCGTAGGTGAAAAGCGCGCTCGTAAGAACGAAGCCAAGAGCTCATATACACGCCGTCGAGACCCGACGCTGCGTGAACGCGACACCGATGCCCAATGACTTGGCCTTTACCTGTCGCTGCGACCATACTTTGGATTTACACGGGAGTGCTTTTCTTTTTATCCTCCAGGTCATTACCAGAGAAAATGCAGAAATCTTGATATACCAAAACAGAAAAAAGGCCCGGTGAGAAGTTCGCGGCTTACGGCTGCACTGTGCGCGTGTTGCCTGCTCCGGTTGACGGGATTTAGCGCAGCACTTTGCTCACACCGGTGTCAGGCGAACGCACGTTGGGCAAGTTCTAACGCAGTCCCTTTACTCGAGATAAACACGATGGGGTGCTGGGAGCTTCTTCACGCTGTTCTTATTCACCTCGTAAAGTCTCCCAACGCAGGTCTGCATGTCCTCTTTCTTGTTCCGCTTCTGCACAAGAGACAAGAAGGACGGTGGATCAGTAGGCTGTCAATGCAACGCAGGTAAATTCTACCCGTGGGTACTTCTTAGCGGTCATTTACCAGAAGCTTTTAATATAACTATTCGTTGCTTTCTATAAAAAAAATAGCTTCATCAATGTGGTTAATTCGGGGAACACAGACTTTGCGTGTCTGCATTTTGTGCGCGCTGCCTTGTTTACGTTTGGTTACCTTGAGCTCTGGATGGTTTTTAGTTACGTTGGACGCGCGACGCACTCATAGGCACACCGGGTTTATAAGAATGGTTGAGGTAAATTTATATTTATCCGTAAGTGGACTGTGTCATAACTATACTTCGATGAGAAGTTTCCACGGGTTCTGCAACTACCTCGTTAGGGAATATATCTTTATTTAGGAAACTCCAATGGCCCTTGACGCCGACGGCTTTTGCGAAGTTGAAACGGGCGAAGGCACACATCATCGCTCTTAACTCCTTTGAACCCGGAGGGGTGGCTGTCGCCATTTATCGTAGTGAAAACCCCTCGAGAGATCGGAGATAGCCGTTTCTGGCTGTCTCGGTGAATCCGGTATCTCGGCAGCCCTCGCCGGCGGCGCAGCGCGAAGGCGCGACAGCGTGAACAGCGCGTCGCGCCTGCATTCTCTCAGACAGAGCTTTTCCAAACCGCTCGGTGAGGATTTGGCGCTAAAGGCGCGCTGTCTAATGCAAATGAGTAAAATAGAATGCATTCTCCTAGTAAAGTATTTGGGTTGTGCTTTTTCGAGAATGCGTGTAGGTCCTGAGCCCCTACAGTCCGTTGCAACTAAAGAACAGAAGGACACGGAGTCTTTCCCCCTTTCCACATTAGCAGAGCGAATTCTGGAGAGGAGGAGAGTGAGCTAGAGCGTTTGCTGTGCTAAGGTGGAAGGAGGGGAGGCATCCGCCGCCTGCCATTCTTGATCTGCAACGTACTATAGTGTTCTTGGATTGTGAGTAGCCAACTCCTCCTTGATAACAAAGCCGTAGTGCTGATAAAGATGTCTTCATCAGCGAAGGCCAACGCTGGACACTGGTTGGACAAGACGATTGCGTGAACGGTCAGCTCAAACTTGACTCAAAGACGAGCGCTGACGCAGCGCTCGTTTCCAATATGTTTCCAGCGTTGGCCTTCGCTGGTGACGCAGAAATGTCGCCACTACGGCCGTGTCTTCTAGGCGGTGTTGGAGGTGCACCCTGTGATAACTGAAGTAATCGAGAGAGGAGGAGGTTCATTGAACCCACTAAACTATCTATCGGCAGCTATTCTAACTATGACATCATACGCACGTTGCGCTATCCGTCAATCGTGGCGGTATGACTTGCCCCGTGACGTCACGTGACGTCATGGGATTACGTAGGGAGCTAAACTGCGTCATTCTGGAGCCAGCTGCGCGCGCCGACGGTCGCCCGTTCACACAGGCTCCCGTGAGTCAAACGAGGTCCTTCTGTTTGCTCGCTCTTCCATCTTTTTATTGCGCCGAGCAAAGGCGTTGGGCTGCAAATAGCACTTTTCAGGGGTTACTGAGCCGCCAGGTAAATCTCGCTTCTTACGATTGTTTGCGACTGCTTATAAGAACGTAGGGTCCATTCTGACTACAAATACCTCTTTCATGTCTATACATTGCCTGCTATGAGTCGTGAATGTTGCCTTGGCCTGTGTGTAACGGTTTTTTGTCACACTTGCGCGTCACGCTTTTCGAATCAAATCAAGCCCATAAGCACATTCTATGTTTCTTCCTGCATATTTTGAACAGTAATTGTTCGTTTTGATTTATAAATTCGGTATTATAGAGTGCGTTTTAATGCAGAAGTAGTACACGGCATGCAGTGACACTCACGCAGAAGTAGTACACGGCATGCACTGACACTGTGTGTATGTGTTTGTGTGTGTGCGAGAGAGATAGAGAGAAAGACAGAGTTCCCCTTCTAATAAACTAAAAAAAGCGGGTCCGCACAGCAGCAGGGTGCATGTTCCGCGGGCCGTATCTTCTACCACAATGGAGCACCCAAATAGTAAGCGTTTAAGTGCCCCTGAAAGGAAAAAAAGTTTTTTCAAAACAGTCTGGTTGAGACACGCATGTCAAAAAAATGAATTTTACGTGAAAAAAAATTTTTAGAGCAATATTGATTGCGTTAGACGCAATTTAGTCGGTAGTCACCTCCTTTCCACTTTTTCTCTCTCTCGGCATTTCGGTCGCATGAGGAGAGGTACTCTCCGCCTCTTCGTAGTGGATCGGCTTGGCTGCTTGGCTGGCTTGGCTGCGCCCCGTACGAGAGCCATTGCTACTTCCTGTGTCTGCCGGTCGCACGTCGTACCGCGTCGTACAGCCGATTCACACGACGGACCGAATCGCGATTTTCGTCCGCAGACCGTGTACCAACTTACCAAGTGACCGGCACGTCACCGATTCCTGCAATCCGCGCCTCGTCCGCGGACGCGCAGACTGATAAAGTCAAGCGCCTTTTTTACTCGCGGATTTTTGACGGGGGATTGACTTCAAATGCGTTTAGTCTGGCAACGGTACATTGTTTTCTTCAACGTTTATAGATACTTCTCCAGTTCCGTATCTCCTCGGCGCGCCTGTGGGGAGCAGGCGGCCCGGCGCGGTCCCCGCCACCGCAGCGCTGCTGTCGAAGGTTGCGCCATCAGGACGATCGCGGCTCCCTTGCGCGCAATGTTCAGCACGCCTACTGCAGCCCGGGATCTCGGCTGATTTCGCGAGTAACGCGCTATTATTTTAATTTCGGTCGTTTTTGAACAGAAGGTAACTTACAAATGATGTAACACCGAAAATAATACGTACGTGCAAGCGGTTCAGCCTTGGCCCGCAGCGGTTGTCACTATGCTTGGTTCCCTCACGTCGTCAACAAAAACGAGCGAGACGAGGATCGTTCGCGCGGTCGGTATGAATTTATTCCATATATTCACAGAACGCACGTAGTGATTTAATGTCGCGAAAAAAAGGCTGTGCGTCGCAATCGCGCCGTCCTGGGCATTTGTTTTTCTTTTTTGTCTTACAAAATATATCGATCTTACCTATGCTATTTTAGAAGATTTGCTCAACTTGCAATTTAGTAAAGTATCTACAGAAACTGCTCATTCACAACGCATTACACAAGCCGTAACACAATCAATTTTATTTTGCTAACTCGCAAAAAATAAAAAAGGGCTTCAAATCACGCGCAAAACAAAGCCTGTTACAGTTAAAGCTCCACTATACAAGCTTGGCCTTTTTCCTTTCTCTTTGGGCCCTTATGGCACTATCGTTTTCTTGGCACTTTTTGCGTGCGAAAAAGTGCATACGTCACGTCACAACGAACGTCGTATCACAAACCGTCGAAAGCAATCACACACTCGAAGGGCAGAAAACCAACAGATCACGTAACAAACAGCGCGAACAGCGAGCGAAAATGCAAGCCCAACCACGTAACCGGAGCTGGCCTGGCCGGCACACACGCGCAAGCTTCGATCGCAGCGCCCTCGCAGTCCCTAGGGATCGGTCGCGCCCGCCTGGAGAGGGGCAGTTCGGGAACTGGAGAAGTATCTATAAACGTTGGTTTTCTTGTTTTTAATGCGAATATTAATGCGAATAGCATTTTAATGCGAATAGCATTCTTTGGATACTTCACGCACTTTTCGTCTATGTATCTATCTATCTATCTATCTATCTATCTATCTGGCTATCTAACCTCTTACGCCGCGGGTCGATAAATAAATAAAAAAAGACCGGCGCCGGCTGGGATTCGAACTGTTGACCCTTTGATCAGCAGGCAGACGCGCTAACCACAGAGCTATGAAGGCAGTCATTCAACTCACTCTAAAGGGTTGTTTATATCTTTACCATAGGACGCGCTTTGCAGCGCTGTCACAGCTACCGGTGCGCGCGCGTTCCATGCACGAGTGAGCACGGCCGCTAGCTCACCCTCTCCCGCGCTCGGGAGAGGGTGATGTAGCGGCCGCGCTCAGCCTCACGAGAGCGGAATGAGCCCTCGTGCATGGAACGCGCGCGCACCGGTAGCTGTGACAGCGCTGTAAAGCGCGTCCTATGGTAAAGATATAAACAACCGTTTAGAGTACCGTTGGTTGAGACTAGCTGAGACGCCAGAAAGTCTGGTCGGTACCATTTTGAGTGTTTGTGCGTATGGCGCGTGCTTTGCTCGCCTTCCTAAGTGACACAAACGCACGTGCTGGGCTGCGGAGATCGTGCGCACGGCTGTGAAAGTGTCAACAAATTTAGAATCGCCTCAAGGGTGGGCTGGCGTATCTAGAGTGTGCCGGCCACCTGACGAACGCGCATAACTCCGCACCGTTTGATGCTATTCGCATTAACGTAGATAATCATTCCCAAAGGATGGGTTCTGCTGATTTTTGTTTCTGGGCGATGAAAACAAAAGTGGCGCATCGTTGTGTTCTGTGCGTTCGCTGGTTCATTTTGTCGGGCGTTTCTTCGTTCCACGTGTGAAAGGAACTGCAGAAACTTTGTCTGGCTGACGCGACGCAGGTTCCTGTACTCCTCCGGGTCCGCGTCAAAAAGCTTCCGTCAAAACTCGTCTAGCACGCCGCGATGATTCTTGCACGTCCAATCAGGATTTCACCGAGTAAGACCTCTCTTGTGGCTGTGGTGAACTTGAGTGTTGTGCACGAGAGCTGAGTGCGTAAAGGCATCTCCAAACGCCCCTTCGCGAGCCCAGAACTTCGTCGCTTCTATGCGGAACCCTTCTCAAGCAGGACCATGCCTGTGTCACTCTCATGCTTTGGGTTAGTGAAGCTAGTGGCGCTTCGCGCGAAGCCTATCACGGTGTTTTGTCTCGATCTGTACGTAACAGCGGCGTGCGATTCATTATCGCGGTAGCGAAAGTCGATTTCTCTCTTGGACAACGGTGCCACGGTGCGATGTTTCAGTTCCGCGGCACTGTGGGGTGGCGACCAGAGGCCAGATTCACGAAGAGCTTCTTAGTTTACGACAAAGTTCGTAAGTTAAGAACATCGTAAGAAGAGGAGAAATCGGTATTCACAAACGCGTTCTTAAGTGAGAGGAGGAAAGCGACGTTTGCGTACGGAAAAACTAGAACATACCGGTGCTGTTGCTATGGCGACGGCGTCTTCGGCAGCACGAACAACCAATCAGAGAGCTCGGCATGGTTCGGAGCCGTTCGGAGCACGTGGATTTTTAACAACAAACACAGGCGGCCTTTCTGCCACCGCTTGTCTGGGGTTCGTGTCCGTGCAGTGATATGTTGACGCTAACACGATTTAAACACGTCCAAATGCCGAGGCCGGGATGCGTAACCGTCTCCGTTGACTGCTACGAACTCGATCGCTACGAAGTCAACACAATGTCATCGTTGGTAAAAGACGGCCCGTGTCAATCGTTTGCAAAGCGACGTAGATGGAAACTAATTGCCGCGGCGTTTTTCGCGGCCTCGGAGATGCAGAGCGAGCCGACGTTAAAAAAGATACGTTTGAACTATGAGAGTGTCAGCAAGAGCCACGTAATACCTGTTCACACTCAGGGCGGACGCGCGCGTTCGATCGAAGTGCTGGATTCGCGCTGTTGGCCCGCGAATTGGTAGGCGCTTCGGGACTGAACCTTTACGATTGCAACTCGATACTGACGTGACACTCGGCAAAGAAAGGTTGGACCGGCATGGCGACCCACGAACTCTTATGGCGATCGACAGTGAGGTGCAGTCGTGTCAGAATAAAAATGGCATACTAATAACAAAGTGTACATACCGTGTTGCGAGGGTAATCCATGCGGCGTTTATTTGAGCTCTATATATCACCCAAAACAAGGAGATAGAATCGATGAGAGTCCGTTTTCGACGACAGCGTTCGTCACCGCTGCCTCGGAAAGCAAGGAGATGACAAGAGGAAGAGATTGACTTCTTAATCTAAAATTGAGGTCAGCGATCAAACTATTATGCGGGAAGGGTTCAAAAGGGTCGCGCGGGCATATTCCAATCAGCACGCCAGCCGGTCGTGGGCAGACGGTCGCCGAGGCGAAGTGCCTGCTAGGCCTATCTGCCGAACTCGCTTGGTCGGTGTCGGTGGAATCGTGGCCGCTGGAGCTTTTCCTGTGTGTTTGTGGATCCAGCGTTAATTCTTGTTCGTCGTGGTCTGTTTCAAATACTTTTTACTTTTCTCTTGCTCCTTGAAGTTGGTACGCGTGAGAAGAGCACGTAATAAACGTCCGTTGGTCGTCGTGGCCAAGTAACTGAACGACGCTGTCCGCCATGCTGATTTGATCGTAAGAAGTGCGTAAGACAGCTTCAGAGCTGTCGTAGGATTCGTTCGTAAACCACGAAAAAGTTACGAACATTTCGTTTCGTGAATTCGGATTTCTTCTCAGGTTTTGTTGTAAGTACTTTTTTGTTCGTAAGTTCGCTTCGTAAATCTGGCCTCGGGTTCGGTCCGTCCTCGCTGTCGTCTGCTCGTCGTCTCCCTCGTGTGGATGCGCTTGGGAGACAGACGAACCACAGACATGTCGTCACCATCCGCAGAGCAGTCTGTCATGTGAATCGGCCATGACTAACTAACACAAGCAACAAGCCCTCTTCAGTAGGTCTTCACATATAAACGCGATAAAACTATAAAACCACCCGAGGACGCGAGACGCGTTTCAAGACGGCGACCATGACAGAAAAACAAAATGGCGAAGCTTTTGTTTGTTGGGTTTGTTGTTTTATCAGAACGGAATTAACGATTTTGTAAAACGTTTGTAAACAATTACGACGTTCATTCGGTGGATTGCTTCTTAAACCTAAAAATATGTAATTCAATAGGCGATTTCAAGAGATCACGAAGATTTTATAACCAACATCAAAGCAATCACTCATTCTATTGGCCAATGAGAAGCTTATTTGAATGACCATCGTTACGAATGAGAAGCCGAGCTGAATGACCTGGAATTTCCGCGCAAAATTTCAAATAAATCTCTCGCCGTCAATATTGCTCTAAAAAAATTTTTTTACCGTAAAATTCATTTTTTGACACGCGTGTCCCAACCAGATTGTTAAAAAAAATTTTTTTTCCTCTTCAGGTTTTTTTTAAAGGGATACTTCAACGAAATTTGAAATACTCCCGTCGTGCTCAAAAATAGGTTGAATATGATCCACCATATCCGTAAACGACAATCCCACGTTTGTATTTTGATCCTGGTGGCTGTATTTCACGTTATAAACGGCCCACTCTGGCAAGCGCTCAGAGAAGGCCCAGCTTAGAGCACGTGACATCCAACGCACTCGTGACGTAGGTCGCCTCAAGACGAGCAAAGCTACGGCGAGGCTGACGTCGAGAGGATGGCCTAGTCGTTCCAGCCACCGAAGCGGCTGCTTTTGTATGAATTTTGAGTGACGGGTTAATCTTCTATAATTTTGTAGGGGGACAATAACGACTTCTGCGACACACAAAAGGGATTCTCGGGAAAAGGGGAGTTCCTCCTTCCCCCTCCTCTCGTCGTGGCCGGAGGCGAGACGACCTCCGTCACTAGCTGTCAAGGTTCGTAGACGAGCATTACAAACGAGGCGTTAGCGACATCCACCAGGTGCTCTTTGCTAATCGTTTAATTCGTTTTAAAATTCATTTTCGAGACTTTTTTAACAAGATATTGGTATGTTCCATGTGATACTGCTTTTTGAACACATATAGACCAAAAAATGAGCGCCGAAATTTCGTTGTAGTATCCCTTTAAAGGGATACTTCAACGAAATTTGAAATATTCCCGTCGTGTTCAAAAATAGGTTGAATATGATCCACAATATCCGTAAATGACAATCGCGCGTTTGTATTTTGATCCTGGTGGCTGTATTTTTCGATATAAACGGCCCACTCTGGCAAGCGCTCGGAGAAGGCCCAGCTTAGAGCACGTGACATCCAACGCAATCGTGACGTAGGTCGTCTCAGGACGAGCAAAGCTACGGCAAGGCTGACGTCGAGAGGATGGCCTAGTCGTTCCAGCCACCGAACCGGCTGCTTTTGTGCGAATTTTGAGTGACGGGTTAATCTTCTATAATCTTGTGGGGGGACAATAACGACTTCTGCGACACACAAAAGAGATTCTCGGGAAGAGGGAGTTCCTCCTTCCCCCTTCTCTCGTCGTGGCCGGAGGCGAGACGACCTCCGTCACTAGCTGTCAAGGTTCCTAGACGAGCATTACAAACGAGGCGTTAGCGACATCCACCAGGTGCTCTTTGCTAATCGTTTAATTCGTTTTAAAATTCCTTTTCGAGACTTTTTTAACAAGATATTGGTATGTTCCATGTGATACTGCTCTTTTGAACACATATAGACCAAAAAATGAGCGCCGAAATTTCGTTGTAGTATCCCTTTAAAGGGGTACGGAAACCAAATTCTGGAGCTCATTTCTTTGTTTCAACACGACGCAGGTAGCAGTAGAACCACAGAAACATAAATATTGCGCTAGAAAACACAAGAAAACATATTTTAAAGTGAATTAAACGATAATCAAAAACCACCTGGTAGTTGGTTATGAAGCTTCAATGGAATGTCGTGACGACAACATGCCTCTGAAAGCAGCGCCACAGCGGTATGTCCACTCACGGGTATAGATTGCCTAGGCGCCGAGGCGCCTTGGTGGAAAAGTTCGGAAAAATTCGGAGCGTTGCCATGGTTGCCAGATCACGTTTATGTGTGTTTCAACTTTTCGTGATATTAAATTCACTAAATTCTACAAAGTGCACAAAATATTGTTGTAATATACATCATAGTAATGAATGAAATGATCCGCTTTGTTTATAAGATTTCGGATGTTTGTCGAGAACGGTAACCAGACATCGCGGGAAAATTGGTTTCGGTTCCGGATTAAGACCAAAATAGGCATGCTTGGTGCACGTGGAAATACAAGCGCATGTTTTCATCGCCCGGGCTGTTCGGCGACAGTCGGTTGTGGGGCAAGTAAGTTGAAGAGACTTTCTTGGGCACGAGAAACCTCCGGCGTTGTCGGCGGGGTCATGGTAGTGACCACCGCGGCTGCCCTTGCGGCGAAACGCGAGCGCGATAAGTTCCTCGTGGATCTCGTCAGGCTTGGCGTGGCCGCCCCAGCCCGGCGGGATTCGGCGGACGTGCAGCCGGTGCAGCGGCGGGTCGACGGAGCGAGGTGATGTTTACGCGAAGATCACGTTCTCGTACTTCGGGGTGACCGGAGACGTCGACCGTGCTCGCCCGAGGTTCGCAGCAGTCCCATCCACCCCCCGCAAGAGATCGATGCTGTACGTGCTGTTCGGCAGAAGGACATTTCGTGCCCATAATTACGGTCAGAATAGCACCAGTCACACCCCACACAAGTGAGTGTGTTCGATTCGATTATCTTCAACGTGTGTCCACTGCGGTGTTGTTATCGGAAAACGGGAAACAATCTAAAACTCCTTGCGCCGTACTATCACAGTCTCCTGTACTGCATTTGTACCTTTCTAGTTAATTATATCTGAATTAGTGTTTGTTTCTGAACAATAAAGTTGCGTTGGACACCCCCGTGTTGTTTCTTTTTCATCAAATAAAGTTCACGTATACAAAACTTGCTGCCGAGAACGGAAAAAAGGCAGTGCGACGTTTTTCATCGCCGGTGCCGGTACGCGGTCGAAGTTGGGATTAGCAACACTTTCCATCGTTCTCGCGTCTTACGCAGCTCTGGAAGGAGACGAATCATTTCCTTGCCTGAATATATTTATTGCGCGCTGCGCCACATTATGAATAGTACACAGAATTTCGCTACATTTTATTTTACCGATCACCGCGAAACCGCGCAGAAACCGAGACCGTGCATTGGTTAGGCCTACGCCAACCACACCGATCAGCTCAGCTGGACCTGGGCGCGTTGAAGTAAACAAGACGAAATCTCGTTATATGCAATAACAGTACCTAAAAAAAAAAACACAGCTGACCGCATTCGCAAGCTTTACGACAAGGTTCACGCTGCCGTCTGCAACCAGCGACGAACCTGACGAATCTCCGGTGATTCGTCCAATCACTACTGTTGACGTCTTCGCTAATGTCATCGTACCCACTGCCGCTGCCACCACTCTCGTCATGTTGACCCGCCATCGCACACTCAAGGCAGCTGAGGCAGCTCTGACACACCTCTGCGGCTCTGCCGCTCTGCCGGCTCCGCGATATCTACAGCCCTTGGGTACTTCGACAAAGCGAGATTGTAACGCGTTGACGCCTCCAAGTGGCAAAACTCGTCACTACGGTACGCTTGGTCCTCCGCGGCATGATGACGTCAAGACGTCTGCCGGATCTCCCGAGATGCATCGCGCTCTTCGATGGCTGATATTGAAGCGCTCGCCAAAATCCCGGCATTTAGAACCAAAAATATAGCCATCTGCTCAAAATACGGCCGTGCGATTATTCATTACAGGCTTAGCTGATCATATTGAACTCATTTCTTGATGTTTTCTCTATATTTCAAGTTTCGATTCTGTATCCCTTTAAAGGGACACTGACAGGATATTTATGCTCGCCAAGGTTTTTACTTGTACGTGACATATGAGAGCCCAACTACCCAGAACAGAATTTGCGGCTCGAAATTCGGTTTCTTTTGCCTGAAAACCGCCGATCGAGAACTGGCCGGTTTGAGTCGTGCTCACTCTCTTTTCCGTGCTCACGGGCCGTTTTCTAAGGTCTCGACGCGACCACCAAATTTAATAAAAGTCGTGGGTCATTAAAGGCACGCAGTCAGTATTAAAAAAAAAAATATGGAACCCATTTTTTGTGGCTTTCAAGAAGCTGCAAATACGTTGATTGAGAAAAAAGGTAGCACAGACAACCGGAAGCAGTCTGTGCGTTCACTGCACAATTCTCAACATGGCGTCGTTTCGCGTATCGTGGGACTAGCGGATGGCAGCTGACGACGGGGTTGGACCTCTGCTTTAGAACTGTCGTTCACGGTACCGGCGAATTCTGTCTTCCTTCGAAAGAGAAATTTCGGAGCGATCCAGCCAGAGCTTCTTAGTTTACGACAACTTAGCTAAGAACTTCGTAAGTTAAGAACATCGTAAGACGAGGAGAAACCGGTATTCACAAACGCGTTCTTAAGTGAGAGGAGGAAAGCGACGTATCGTACGGAAAAACTAGAACATACCAGTGCTGTTGCTATGGCGACGGCGTCTTCGGCAGCACGGACAACCAATCGGAGAGCTCGGCGTGGTTCGGAGCACGTGGATTTTTAACAACAAACAGAGGCGGCCTTTCTGCCACCGCTTGTCCGGGGTTCGTGTCCGTGCAGTAATATGTCGACGCTAACACGATTTAAAACACGCCCGAATGCCGAGGCCGGGTTGCGTAACCGCCTCCGTTGACTGCTACGAACTCGATCGCTACGAAGTCAACACAACTGTCATCGTTGATAAAAGACGGCCCGTGTCAGTCCTTTGCAAAGCGACGTAGATGGAAACAAATTGCCGCGGCGTTTTTCGCCACCTCGGAGATGCAGAGCGAGCCGACGTTAAAAAAGATATGTTTGAACTACGAGAGTGTCGGCAAGAGCCACGTAATACTTGTTTACACTCGGAGCGGACGCGCGCGTTTGATCGAAGTGCCGGATCGCGCTGTTGGCCCGCTGACGCAGACACGCTGAAAGAGTGAAAGAGAAGGTTACGATAACAACCGTCAAAGCAATTCACATCTTCAAAACAACTTCACCTTTACTTCACTTCATTAAATACATTAATCATATTTATTTAAAATAAAATAACAAGTGCCAACGCCCGCTGGGAGCGCGGGAATGGGAAGCAGTTCGCCGGACCGGACGAACGTCATAAATATACGCGGCCGGACGGAAGTAGCCGAGAGCTTCATCCCCCTGGTGCTGCTGCAGGGACTGTCGCCTGCTTGTCCAGACAGCTGCGGAGTAGGCACAGGAGCACCCCTCTTCTGTGCACCTAAACACGTGTGGTGATGGGAAGGAGATGATAAGGGTGTCTCCTAGGGAGCCTTCGTAGGGAGGATTAGCATTTTCCCCCTCGGATCGGAGGACCGATGGACACAAAGGCCACTTTCCGGCGCACGGGGAAACAATGAGGAACAAAATGGCGGTGGAAGAGGGTGTGGGAAAGGGAAACAGGCAGTTGGCATCACTCTATGCGAAGCGCACATGAAGGCACTCTAGTGTCTCCCTCCCTCCACGGCTGCCGTCCTACAGCTGGGCTTCTGCCAGCTGGCGCCACAGTGGGTGGCGTCCGAATCGGTATGCCACCCCTTCGGCATGTAGGGCCCGCAGGGAGGCTGAAGGCTCTGCCATGGTGGGGCGGATCCCCTATCCAGCTACTGGTCAACGAGATAGATCCCGAAGGCAGGTCCCGAAGGCAGGTCTTAGCCAACCGGCCGAGAAGCGATACTACACTTGATCTTAGCCGAGAGGCCAAGAAGATAACTCATGATCTGATTTTGGAATTCATTATTTACCCCCAGAGGGGACGGGCCGCTCCCGGAGGTAGTGCAATACCGGGCCAACCCTAGCGACCTCGAAGCAAGCTTCGTAGGAACACCATTTACAAAAATAAGTTTAATATCTTGGACCAATTAGGTCCATATCAGATATTAAGCTGATAAGAACAGATACTGGTAAGAAAATTTTTATTAACAAAAGTGGTTCCATGACTAGAACAAAAACAAAAACCGAAAACGCGTTATTAACAGTATATACAGGCTTTACAATCGACAAGCCAGGTTTCTCCGCCTACCGCGATCTAGATATGATCAACGTATTGGAATCGCAGTTCGATACGAGAGTTGTGCACGTGGAGGTATCGGCAGGACCAGCGCCTGAGGAACTCCTGCTCTCCGAGAAGGAACAGTTGCGCCTCAAGGTGCGACACGAGCTCCCGCCGTAGCCTGAACAAAAGCGGCCAGAGCGCACGCAACCTCCGTCCCTGCCCCACCGCGCAGCACCGGTTTCGCCACAGGACATACTCGCTCGCGGCAAGCAGAAGGCACGCAAAGAGCCCCGAAGGGCAGCGTCCGCGTAGGAGGTACAGTGCCACACCCAGCCCCCGGAAACTAGTGCGAACCACCCGCCAGAACGGGCGCGTCACCACGCACTCCGACACAACGTGCACGTTCGTCTCTCGGCCGTCGCAGTTCGGGCACTGATCGGTGCGACACACGCCCCACCGAAGTAGCCGGTCTCGTGTGGGAAGCACTCCCCAGCCGCGCTGCCACTCGAAGTCTCGTAGGTGTCCTGGAAGGTTGGAGGAGGTGAGGCGGACCCATGGGAACGAATCCGAGAGTCCGACCTGCAGGGGGGTGAGCTGCGGTTCCAGCAGGGCTTGGGCGAGGCGTGACGCCGGTGCTGTCGTTATGTCCAATTGTGGCGCCTGCTCCACAAGGCAGCGGTGCAATTGAAGCGCTTTCCGGTAAGCCGGGGGCGGTGTCTCAGCACAGGCACCCAACGGGCCGGTGAGGTCGACACCCAGGGCTCGCCGGGAGTGTCCCACGAAGTAGAGAGCGAGAGATCTGGCTGGGTTCTCAGCCTCGTGGAGGATCATGAGCATGGTCTTGAGCTGGAGAAGTGCGGGCGTGCCATCCACGCATGGGAAGCCCCATCCTCCCTTCTCGCGCGGGAGGGTGAGGACTTGACGGGTAACGAGCTCGGTCTTCTCCATCCAGAAGAAACTGAAGAGAGAGCTTCGGACTTGTCTAATAAAGTTCCGCGGTGGTACCACCACCTGTGCTAGGTACCACAGACGCCCGCAGAACACCGAGTGGGCCAGGTACCGGCGTTCGGCCATGGGGAGGGCGTAGTCGCGGGCACAATCCACACTTGCCGCGATGTCGCATGCAAGACGGGTCCACATCTCGGGCGAGATTCCCATCGCATTGTATGTTATGCCCAGGATCTTCACCACGGCAGTCGCCGGGAGCGGGGAGGCTGGGTCTGGCGGGCAGTTGACCCACAACACCTTGCTTTTTTGCTCGTTGAGGCGTGCGCCCGAGAGCGAGCCGTACGTTGTGAAGACCTGAAGCGCCGTGCCCAGGTCGTCAGCGTCGCGTAGGTAGAGCGTAATGTCGTCGGCGTACGCCGTGGCCTTCACCTCGCCGCTGCCGGGGAGAGGGAGACCGCGCACCAGGGAGCACCGGTCGATGTTGGTGAGAAACGGCTCCAGCGACAGGACGAAGAGGAGCGGCGAGAGTGGGCAGCCCTGGCGTACGCCTCGCGTGACGGGGAAGCTGGCCACCACGCTGCCGTCCATGCACAGGTCACTCTTCATGCCGGCGTACAGAACCTCGAAGAGGCGGACACCCTCCGGGGGAAACCGAAGGCGTCGAGCGTGGCAAAAGGAAAGGGTGCTCAACCCGGTCGAACGCTTTCGCCTGGTCCAGGGAGGCGATCAAACCCTTGGCACTGCGGGAGTTCGTGTAGTGAAGCACGTCTCTCGTGAGTGATGACAGTGTGTGGACGCTGCGGCCCACGACCGAACACGTCTGGCGCGTTGTAACAATGTCCGGGAGGATGTCGTGCAGCCGTTGTGCTAGCACCGAAGCGAGCAGCTTGTAACTTGCGTTGAGCAAAGTGATGGGTCGCCACGCCCCTGGGTCGCTGGGGTCTCCTGCTTCTTTGGGCAGCAGAATTATCCTGCCCTGCCGGAAGGACTCTGGTAGGCGGAGCTCCGTGAAGAAGGTGCGGAGGACTGCACAAACATGCTCCCCCAGCACATCCCAGAATGTGCGATAAAACTCTGTCGGGAATCCATCTGGGCCCGGCGCAGATCCAGTCTTCATTCTCAGGAGGGCGTTGTGAACCTCCTCTGCATTGGGAGGCTTGAACAGCTGATCGCCAGCGGTGGGTGGAACTTTGGGGAGGCCGTGCAAGAAAGGGTGCAGGGCCAGGGTCGCACGGTCTATCGTTGACTCCGACGTCGCCAGGGCCTCGAAGTGGGAGCTGAAGCTTGGGACAGGTTGGCCAGGCGGAGGCGTCGGTGAGGGAACTGGAAAGGGCGGGACTCGCCGCTCTTTCACCTGTGTGCGGTGAGTGTAGCGAAGCACTTCGGGGTGGAAGGAGGGTCCGCCCTTCCCTTGAAGAACTGTCGCTGCTGTCGTCGACGCGCGTAGTAGGCGTTGGTACCGGTCGAGGAGCTGCGACAGGTAGCCCCTCATCAGGGGAGTCCCAGCGCCCCCGCGACGCACGATGCGGATTCGCAGCGAGGTGTCGCGGAGCTCTTCAACTTGCCGCTGGCGTAGGGCACGCCCCTCCGCCACACACGCCACCCGCCAGGTTTCCAGAAGGTGGTCCCAGTTCGCTGGATCTGGCATCACTCCAAGGAGAGACCGGCGCAAAACTTCTTTCAGGCGGTCGCGGCTCGTCGGGTCCTGCAGGACGCGGGAGTCCAAACGCCAGAAGCGTTGGTGCCCGGTCAAGGGAGCCAGACTGAGTTCTGCGAGCACTGGCCGGTGGTCTGAGACGTGACCGATGGTGGATGGGAAGTCCACAGCCCTACAAGCTTGAACGGCTGAGGCCAGGGTCTCGGTGACGTAGACCCTGTCCAGGCGGCTGCTTGACCTACCACGTTGCCAAGTATGCTCGAAAGTGGTGCCGTGAAGAAGGGTCCAGCAGTCCACCAAGTCAAAGTGTCCAATCAGCCGTCTCAATTCGCGGGCGTTCCACGTAGTGCGGCCGTACCCTGGTCCCCTGACGTCGCGCCGGGAGTCGACAACGCAGTTGAAATCGCCGAGTACCAGGCAGTGGCGCGCGTCGAGGAGGTGGACATCCAAGTTCTTGTAGAATGCCGTGGAGTGCGAGGGTTGTGCCGGGGCGTAAACACACACAGTGCGAAAACGGGCGGCGTCCAGGAAAAAGTCGAAAGTGATGAATCGGCCATCGGGGTCAAAGCAGCACGAGCTTTGCCGCATGAGCGCGCGATTAAAAATAATAATTCCTACCCCCGAGAACCGGGTAGTAGCAAAAGAGAAAAAACAATCCACCGCATAACGTTGCTTAAAGAGGGTGACGTCGCGTTGCCCAACGAAGTTTGTTTCCTGAAGAAAGAGGAGGTCGCAACCGACAGTTCGAGCAAGCTGGAGAACCTCAACTTGTTTAGTCGCACTGCGGAACCCCTGGACATTCAGGGTGAGGACCCGTAGCCGTGCGAACAGGCAGAAAAGAGGTCACCGGCTCTTCGTTAATCCGAGGGTGTTTCGGACGATGGCTGGCTGCTGGGGCTTCCAGTGGACGAAGAGAAGTCGTTCCTCAAACGCTTGAGGCGAGCTGCGGCGGATGGGATGCCTTGCGGTGTAGCAAACTCATCGCTGCTGGAATGGACACGCTTCCCCTCCTCAGCACCACCTTGTCGGCTGCGACTGCGGCTGCGAAGTCCCCGTGGATCCAGGCTTGCGTTGCGGCGTCGTTCTCGGTTACGCGGTCTTGAGCGGGTTTCCACTTCCTTGGCGGCATCCCTGGCGGTCTCGTTGATGACGAGGCGTTCCTCGTCCGAGCCCTCCGTGAGTTCGCTCCAGTTGAGGCTCGGGCTGGACTGCAATTCCGGCGCAGTCAGGGAGTCGAGTTGTACCGGCGCTTCCTCGGAGCGGGAGCTCGTGGGGAGTGGAACGCTGGTCTCAGCGTCGTTTAAAATTGCGGTTGCTGGTGCGTTTGAAAGCATGGCTGCTGACGCGTTCGGATCTTCACCTGTGGCCATGGAGGTAGCCGGCGTGGGCTGCGGTGTCGTTGCATCGAGCTCAGGCGAGGTTGTCTCGGTGGACTCGGACGGGGAGGGCACAGTAGACTCGGTGGGGCCAGCGGCGGGTGCGCTCGACGCTGCAGGTGAATGGGTAGCAGGGGGTCCATCCCGAGGGTTCGATGCCAGGGCCGGGAACTCGTTCAGGCTTTGGCCGGCCACGGATGAGTAGGTGCGACGTTGGGTGCAGTCCACCGTCGCGTGGGCCGCCCCGCAACGTCCGCAACCGGCCGCGCATCCGGCGGAGTCGTGGCCGAAAGCGGCGCAGCGGGTGCAGTAGGGCACATTGCAGGCCGCTTTGATGTGGCCCTCCTGCTGGCACCGTCGGCATACGCGTCGGAGGCCGCGGTAGTCAAGGTTGCCCGATGGCCGGAGACGCGGAGAAAGTTCGGGACAGGCGTCGCTTCTTTCATCTCCATGCGTACGTAGCGCGTGCCCGTCCGCAAGGTGGGGTGGTCCTGATACACTCCAAAACGGATGTCCAAAACCTTCCCGTAAGGTGCGAGGGCAGCGGCGAGTGCTTCGCTCTTGACGTAGACCGGCAAGAAGAGGCACGTAATGGCGGTTACTTGCGGTCCGACGGGGACGATTGGAACGAGGGTTCCACCGATGCTCAGGGCGCCGGCGTTCACGATGCGGCTCATGGCCGACGACGAGGTAACGGACAATTGGAAGTTGCTTGCTCCCAGGTGTTGCACAGAAAACAATTCGGCAGTGCCGACAATGCCCGCGGCAGCGTCGAAGATGGAATCCACAGACGCGCCCGGCGGGCAGGAGACATCGAAGGTCAGAGCCTTCGTTGGCTGGGGAGGAGACGCTGGGTGCATGACGCACCTGAAGCAACCCCGGCCAGAGACGACCGGTCCGGGGTTGTACACGAAAGAACGAACGTTGAACCGATGATACTACACTTTGATCTTAGCCAAAAGGCCGAGAAGCGATACTTTAGCATGAAGAAAATTTAGCCCCACCCACAACAAGCTTCCCACGATTGCGAAGTAGCTCATAGTTTAATATCGTATTTCTCAATTTCTTCAAACGAACCAATCACAATAATCTAGACAGGAATCATGCTACAACCAAGCTAGTTCTATCCATAAGTTACATTCAATCACAAAACGAAGCCTAGAGCTATACTCTCGATATTTGTGGGCTCCAAAATGTGCAGCTTCTTCATGTTTTGATGTTTCTCTGTCCCTATACTTCGTTTCAGCTTCGGTCCAGACGCAGCCAAAGCTACAAGCGCGAGCTCCTGGCTTTCAGCATCCCTGCCAATGCACGCGCGCTCGTGCAGTGCAAGCACTGTTCTGGGCCACATGCTCGCGCTTGTAGCATCGGCTGCGTCTGGACCGAAGCTGAAACGAAGTATAGTCTCGGGTTAATTCGACATGGTCAGTTTCTTCGTGTGCACGTGAATCGTGGTCACAGGTGGGCATTTTAGGTCGCCCTCACTCACCCTCGCCCTCGCAGCCACACCCAGGCCAAAATTTTCAACTAGGATCCGACTGGTTTATGGAACAATTGCTATACTTTGTCTCATCCTACGATGGACTAAGGGCCAAAGCCACGGGCCGCCAGGACCAATCACGTTCCCCACTATACTATGACATGGTTAACATTAATTAGGAGTGGACGAATAGTGCTACAAATCCAAAACGCGTGCAAAGAGATTTCAACATCAACATGCTTGAAAATACAACTTATAGGCAAGCACTTGATTCAGTCATTGCCCTTAATGGTTTTAAAATTATGTCAACCGGAGCAACAAGAATTACATGTACTGCGTCCACACTCATTGATTTTTTGTTAGCAACCATGACGCATCCTCCATCACCACTAACGCTGTTAATACTGATATCAGTGATCCTCTGCCGATATTTATGTTGATACACAAACCTCATAAATCTAAGAAAGGTTCAGTGCAGCGTACTTTTCAAATTCAAAACATAACAAACACTACTCTAGAAAACGTTAAAGCGTCCTAAGGGTAACTGACTGGAACCAAGTATATTTGCAAACAAACGCGAACCTCGCGTACGAAACCTTTCTACAGACATTTCAAAATCTGTACGAGAAGAGTTTCCCATACAGGACGGTTGAGCAGCGTAAAAGAATTCGCAAGCCTTGGATGACAAGGGAGCTTTTGAATAAAATAGATGAAAAAAACAGTCTGTTTCAGCATTTCTTGAAAACAAGAAACCCAGATGATTTAAAGGCTTTTAAAACGTATCCAAATAAACTTGTTAATCTACTGAGACGTTCAAAGTCCAGTTATTATATAAACCTCTTCAAAAAAGATGATAATAAAGAGGCAGGAATACTCTGGAAAAGAATTAATAGCGTAATTAATCCGTATAAAAGTGAACATAATTTAGGTGAAGTAACCTGTGAAGAGGATACTTTCTCTGGGTGTTCTCTGTCGAATGCGTTCCATAATTACTTGATTAACACAGCAGATGACGTTGCGGTGCTGGAAAGTGAGCTTGGTCCTTGTGGTTATATAAAGCGTTATTTTACAGATACTTTCTTTTTATATCCGACAGACGAAAGAGAGGTTTGTGCCGTGTTCAGGAACTTGAGAAATTGCAAGAGTCGCGACTTTAACGGATTTGACATTAAAGTAATCAAGTATGCTATTGAGATAATTGCGCCTGTATTAACATATATATTTAACATGTCCCTTTCAACTGGTTGCTTTCCAAACGCTATGCAGGTTGCGAAAGTTGTGCTTAACTTTCAAAGGCGGCGATAAGAACACATTCAAAAATTATAGACTGATTTCCTTGTTATCAATCTTTTCTAAAGGTCTTGAAAAAATAATGCATCACAGACTTTCTTGTTATCTAGAAAAACATCACATACTCTCCGATTTTCAACACGGTTTTAGGAAGAAGCGTTCAACTGAAACAGCGCGGTTAATGCAAAAGGAAGAAATACTTAAATCTATCGAGAATAAAGAGCTTATTCTAGGTGTGTATGTTGACTTTTCCAAGGCATTTTATTTAATTAATCATAACATACTAATTAAAAAGTTAGAGCACTATGGCATCCGAGGAATTGGACTTGAACTTTTTAAATCATATTTGGAATATCGTACGCAGTTTGTTAGCATAAATAATTATGATTCAGCAACCAAAAGAATTGCGACTGGAGTCCCCCAGGGGAGTGTACTTGGGCCGCTGTTGTTTATATTATTTATAAATGATATCAAACAATGCGCACCAAACGTCAGATTCATTTCATATGCAAATGATACCACTCTTTTTATTAAAGGTCAAACAACTTCTGAGATCGAAAGTACGGCGGCAGTTGTTTTTAAAAATCTATACCTATGGACGCAAGTTAATGGACCAAAAATAAACACCGAGAAAACTAAATGCGTACTGTTTAGACCACGGAATCGTAAAATATCGTTGCCTTTAAATATCACGATGAATTCATCTCCCTTAGAGATTTCAAAATCTGTTAAAATTCTTGGTGTCATTTTTACCGAATCTCTTTCTTGGACCGAACACGCTGAGTATATCCACCGGAAAGTTTGCAATGCCATAGGAATGATATCTAAAACTCTTTTGTTTCCCGCGCGAGTGAAGTTGCTCTTCTATTACTCTCTGATTTACACACATTACGTGTACTGTCACCTGGTTTGGGGAACCACAACGAAACAAAACTTAACAACACTGCTTCTAACACAGAAGAAAGTATTTCGCATAATTGAAAATGTTTATTTTTTGCATTTTTCTGAGGAGCTTTTTCGTAAATATAAAGCTCTGACAATTAATCATTTGTACAACTATCGTTTGGTGGGGGTCTACAAAACGGCAGTAAAACAAAATAACACCTTTTTTCTTTCTGTACTGTCGGGCTTGGAGAGAACAACCCAGACTTAAGAAACTATATAGACACAGCGAAGGCTGGTGTGTTACTACTTCCCGCATGAACTATGGACCAGCGTCTTTAAAACATACACTACTGTCACTTTTAAATGAGCTGGAAGGTGAAAATATTGACATTACTAAAGGTCAAAGGGTATGCTACGCGACATGCTATTGGAAAACGGTGATAACGACGTTTTTTGTAGATAATCGATGCAATAAGGTGTAGTACTTTGTTTTTTGCTTGTCCTGTTTGAAATGTCTCTGCTGCTTTGCTACACGGAGTAGGGCCTCGTCAAGCTGCAAGCCATGCAGCTTTTTGCCCTATCTCCCTCTTTTGTACATAAAGGAAAATAAATTATTATTATTATCTTATATATGGCTACTTTTGGGCTATATAAATTTCTTGCATTTGGCTACTTTTGGGCTACACCATCTGGCGTTTGGCGGTTTTAGCTAGAACCTACCTGGCAGCCCTGATGAAAATGTGAAAACCACAGCTGCGCTTCTTTGGACACAACTATACACACACCATGGTGGCAGCGGTGAACTTCGAGGACAGAAAGATGCAGTTCAACGATCGGATGGCACCCAGGGAAAACTAGACGGAAGAGAAAACCTCGAAAATGTTCGACTGTTGTTGCAAGGTGAGAGCCAGTGACGTACCAACTTGTTTTCGAGTGGGGGCGGTGCCCTTGGTATACTTTAAGCGTCGCCGGCCAGTGTTTACCCTGCCCAGTGGTGGCTGGTTCGGGGGGGGGGGGGGGGCAAAACAGATGCCTTGCCCCCCCACTCTGAGAACTAGGGGGGCAAGCGCCTCCTTGCCCCCCCCTGGTTGATACGCCCATGGACTGAGAGCGCTACGGCATCGTCGCCTGCGCAACGCGGGACTTTCTTCGCGCGATGGGGAGAGAAGCTGAGGACTTCTTCACTAACTGACGCCAGCGGCCGATCTTCCCTCATCTCACGAATACTACCTCTGAAAAAGCGATTCAATCGTCGCAAGCAAGTGGCTAAACCCAGAAGCATGTACGTCACCGAACCTATTATTTAGTTTTATACTCCAAGTTTTTGACAATAAAGACTTTTCAACCTTCCATTTTGTGTCGTGTTTCATCTGTTGCTGGAGTTGGCACCAGCGGTAACTGGGACTAACTCCAACTGGGACCATTTGTAACTGGGACCAATTCCAGCTGGGACCAGTTGTAACTAAGACCAG
This sequence comes from Ixodes ricinus, assembly GCA_037355805.1. Taxonomy (NCBI): domain Eukaryota; kingdom Metazoa; phylum Arthropoda; class Arachnida; order Ixodida; family Ixodidae; genus Ixodes; species Ixodes ricinus. The sequence goes on from JAZHYW010008312.1 coordinate 62,745, forward strand.
TCACAACTGGGACCAGCTGCAACTACTTCGTCTCGCCCTACGATGGACTAAAGGCACAAGCTACGGAACGCCAGATCCAATCCCGAGCCACTTAGAAATTGTGCGGTATTTCGCTTTGATGCGCGTATTGGTGCCCTTGTTTCGGATCACTTATCAGGAAATGGGTGGACAGTGGCTCGAATCAAATAGCACTAAGTGACTCAGCAATTTTACATCGCAAAGAAAGCCACGACATACAGGCTCTTTGCAGGCGTTTTTGGATTTGTAGCACTATTCGTCCACTCCTAATTAATGTTAACCATGTCATAGTATAGCGGGGAACGTGATTGGTCCTGGCGGCCCGTGGCGTTGGCCCTTAGTCCATCGTAGGGCGAGACAAAGTATAGCAATAGACCATTTGCTGTCTTACCCAAGCATCAAGGAGAATGCAGGGATTGGTGTTCCACGCGCCACACGCACGCCTTTCCTGTATAAAAGATTCGAAGTAAATAACCAAAAGAAAGCATTGACGAACGCGCGTGCAAGATGCCATTTGTTTTATGTTTTTGCTTTAGAAAATTTACTACTGCTGAGGCCAGCACGTGCGGCGCGTGGAACACCAATCCCTGCATTCTCCTTGATGCTTGGGTAAGACTTTAATAATAGGTGCCTTCATGTGCGCTTTGCTTGGGGTGATGACATCTGGCCATTTTGTTTCTAACGTTTATTTTTAGTTTTTGTTCTCAAGCGCGTGAAAGAGCGCGTCCCTGCACGCGCTCGTGGCGTTGACGGTGCTACAGCGACATTTTGTTTCCTGCGATTTCTTTGTATTTTTCCTGTGAGCGCGTGCTGTCGGCATCGGGTACTACAAACGATGGCATCACCCTAAACAGAGGGACATTGAGGCACCTAAGCAATAGGTCTATTGTTCCATAAACCAGTCGGATCCTATACTTCGTCTCACCTTAGTATGGACTATTGTTAGCCGCGCGAGCTAAAAGCGCGAGCTAGTCGCTTTGAATGAAGCCGCGGCGGCTGCACAAGCGCTCTAGTCAAGGCAGTCAAGGCTGGCCGCTCGCGCTAGCACAGCCTTCACGGTTATAGTCCATGCTAGGCTGAGACCAACGTTACTAGAACTCTCAGTTGGGAAACTCGCCGTTGAAACCCGGGCAGCTGCCGTCCACCGAGACCGAGCTAAATGCGACAACAGCGCCACTCTGTATCATTTGTCTTAACTGTGGTCGCCTTGAGCTTTCAGAAAGCATGTTTTTGCGTAAAAACTAACGGAAAAAAACTCTTTTTGTAGTAACTTTTATTGGAGTTTAATACGAAATGGGGGGCGCGTGTTGTTTTCTAAAATCTTTAGTTCGCAAGGTTTTGCAGTATAATTAATATTGTTTTTATACAACCCTGCCTCAGCGGGGATTTCAGGTAGCGCGTCCTGAGTTAGGCGCATATTAACAACGGTAGTAAACCGCGGCGCGTCCGCTTGGGAGTCGGGGGCGGTACCTCGAAGCCCCTTCCACAGTATCTGTTCTGGCCCCAAAATGGCCGATTACAACGTTAATGGAAGTCACGTGCAGTTCCTGGACTGGCCGCTGCGGGAGAAGTGGCGGCGTTGGGATCGCCATTAGCTCGGTTCTCGTGGACGGATCGGTGCCACTTTCTCAGAGCAGTCTCTATGGCAGTTTCCCAACTGAGTGGTTCTAGTAACGTTGGGTGAGACGTAGTACAGTTGAAAATTTTGGCCTGGGTGTGGCTGCGAGGGCGAGCTAAAATGCCCACCTCTGACCACGATTCACGTGCACACGAAGAAACTGACCATGTCGAATTAACCCGAGACTGGGGACAGAGAAACATCAAAACATGAAGAAGCTGCACATTTTGGAGCCCACAAATATCGAGAGTATAGCTCTAGGCTTCGTTTTGTGATTGAATGTAACTTATGGATAGAACTAGCTTGGTTGTAGCATGATTCCTGTCTAGATTATTGTTATTGGTTCGTTTGAAGAAATCGAGAAATACGATATTAAACTATGAGGTACTTCGCAATCGTGGGAAGCTTGTTGTGGGTGGGGCTAAATTTTCTTCATGCAAAAGTATCGCTTCTCGGCCTTTTGGCTAAGATCAAGTGTAGCTATTCTAGTTCCTTACTGCAGCTTAATATCTGATATGGACCTAATTGGTCCAAGATATTAAACTTATTTTTGATAAATGGTGTTCCTACGAAGCTTGCTTCGAGGTCGCTAGGGTTGGCCCGGTATTGCACTACCTCCGGGAGCGGCCCGTCCCCCTCTGGGGGAAAATAATGAATTCCAAAATCAGATCATGAGTTATCTTCTTGGCCTCTCGGCTAAGATCAAGTGTAGTATCGCTTCTCGGCCTTTTGGCTAAGACCTGCCTCCGGGACCTGCCTTCGGGATCTATCTCGTTGACCAGTAGCTGGATGGGGGATCCGCCCCACCATGGCAGAGCCTTCAGCCTCCCCTGCGGGCCCTACATGCCGAAGGGGTGGCATACCGATTCGGACGCCACCCACTGTGGCGCCAGCTGGCAGAAGCCCAGCTGTAGGACGGCAGCCGTGGAGGGAGGGACACACTATGAGTGCCTTCATGTGCGCTTCGCATAGAGTGATGCCAACTGCCTGTTTCCCTTTCCCACACCCTCTTCCACCGCCATTTTGTTCCTCATTGTTTCCCCGTGCGCCGGAAAGTGGCCTGTGTCCATGTCTGATCGTCCGATCCGAGGGAAAATGCTTCTCCCGGGATCCCGACGCTGTCGAACTTGTGAATAAGGTGCTAATCAGCTCCACAGATTATCGCCAGAACCAGTGCTGGTCTGTCCGAGGGTTCAGGTGGCATCACCCTAGCGCACATGAGGCTCTAGAGACCTCATCTCCTTCCCATCACCACACGTGTTTAGGTGCACAGAAGAGGGGTGCTCCTCTGCCTACTCCGCAGCTGTCTGGACAAGCAGGCGACAGTCCCTGCAGCGGCACCAGGGGGATGAAGCTCTCGGCTACTTCCGTCCGGCCGCGTATATTTATGACGTTCGTCCGGTCCGGCGAACTGCTTCCGATTGCCGCGCTCCCAGCGGGCGTTGGCACTTGTTATTTTATTTTAAATAAATATGATTAATGTATTTAATGAAGTGAAATAAAGGTGAAGTTGTTTTGAAGGTGTGAATTGCTTTGACGGTTGTTATCGTAACCTTCTCTTTCACTCTTTCAGCGTGTCTGCGTCAGCGGGCCAACAGCGCGAATCCGGCACTTCGATCAAACGCGCGCGTCCGCTCCGAGTGTAAACAGGTATTACGTGGCTCTTGCTGACACTCTCGTAGTTCAAACGTATATTTTTTAACGTCGGCTCGCTCTGCATCTCCGAGGTGGCGAAAAACGCCGCGGCAATTTGTTTCCATCTACGTCGCTTTGCAAACGACTGACACGGGCCGTCTTTTACCAACGATGACATTGTGTTGACTTCGTAGCGATCGAGTTCGTAGCAGTCAACGGAGGCGGTTACGCAACCCGGCCTCGGCATTCGGGCGTGTTTTAAATCGTGTTAGCGTCGACATATCACTGCACGGACACGAACCCCAGACAAGCGGTGGCAGAAAGGCTGCCTCTGTTTGTTGTTAAAAATCCACGTGCTCCGAACCATGCCGAGCTCTCCGATTGGTTGTTCGTGCTGCCGAAGACGCCGTCGCCATAGCAACAGCACCGGTATGTTCTAGTTTTTCTGTACGAGAACGTCGCTTTCCTTCTCTCCCTTAAGAACGCGTTTGTGAATACCGATTTCTCCTCTTCTTACGATGTTCTTAACTTACGAACTTCTTAGCTAAGTTGCCGTAAACTAAGAAGCTCTTCCTGAATCTGGCTGGATCGGTCCGAAATTTCTCTTTCGAAGGAAGACAGAATTCGCCGGTACCGTGAACGACAGTTCTAAAGTAGAGGTCCAACCCCCGTCGTCAGCTGCCATCCGCTAGTCCCACGATACGCGAAACGACGCCATGTTGAGAATTGTGCAGTGAACGCACAGACTGCTTCCGGTTGTCTGTGCTACCTTTTTTCTCAATCAACGTATTTGCAGCTTCTTAAAAGCCGCAAAAAATGGGTTTCATATTTTATTTCTTTATTTTTAATACTGACTGCGTGCCATCAATGACCCACGACGTTGATTAAATTTGGTGGTCGCGTCGATACCTTAGAAAACGGCCCGTGACCACGGAAAAGAGAGTGAGCACGACTCAAACCGGCCAGTTCTCGATCGGCGGTTTTCGGCCGAAAGAAACCGAATTTCGAGCCGCAAATTCTGTTCGGGGTAGTTGGGCTCTCATATGTCACGCACAACTAAAAACCTCGGCGAGCATAAATATCCTGTCAGTGTCCCTTTAAAGGGCCCCTGAAGAGAAAAAAAAAGTTTTTTTTTTAAACCAACTGGTTGGGACACGCGTGCCAGAAAATGAATTTTACGCGTAAAAAAAATTATTTAGAGCAATATTGACGGCGAGAGATTTATTTGAAATTTTGCGCGGAAATTCCAGGTCATTCAGCTCGGCTTCTCATTGGTAACGATGGTCATTCAAATCAGCTTCTCATTGGCCAATAGAATGAGTGACAGCTTTCATGTTGGTTATAAAAACTTCGTGATCTCTTGAAATCGCCTTTTGAATTACATACTTTTAGGTTTAAGAAACAATCCACCGAATGAACGTCGTAATTGTTTACAAACGTTTTATAAAATCGTTACTTCCGTTCGGATAAAACAACAAACCCAACAAACAGTACTGATCTGCGGATGGTGACGACATGTCTGTGGTTCGTCTGTCTCCCAAGCGTATCCACACCAGGGAGACGACGAGCAGACGACAGCGAGGACGGACCGAACCTGTTCGCCACCCCACAGTGCCGCGAAACTCCAACATCGCACCGTGGCACCGTTGTCCAAGAGAGAAATCGACGTTTGCTACCGCGACAATGAATCGTACGCCGCTGTTACGTACATATCGAGACAAAACACCGTGATAGGCTTCGCGCGAAGCGCCACTAGCTTTACTAACCCAAAGCATGAGAGTGACACAGGCATGGTCCTGCTCGAGAAGGGTTCAGCGTAGAAGCGACGAAGTTCTGGGCTCGCGAAGGGGCGTTTGGAGATGCCTTCACGCACTCCGCGCTCGTGCACAACACTCAAGTTCACCACAGCCACAAGAGAGGTCCTGCTCGGTGAAATCCTGATTGGACGTGCAAGAATCATCGCGGCGTGCTAGACGAGTTTTGACGGAAGCTTCTTGACGCGGACCCGGAGGAGTACAGGAACCTGCGTCGCGTCAGCCAGACAAAGTTTCTGCAGCTCCTTCCACACGTGGAACGAAGAAACGCCCGACAAAATGAACCAGCGAACGCACAAAACACAACGATGCGCCACTTTTGTTTTCGTCGCCCAGAAACAAAAACAAGAAAACAATGTACCGTTGCCAGACTAAACGCATTTCAAGTCAATCTCCCGCCAAAATTCCGCGAGTAAAAAAGGCGCTTGACTTTATCAGTCTGCGCGTCCGCAGACAAGGCGCGGATTGCAGGAATCGGTGACGTGCCGGTCACTTGGTACACGGTCTGCGGACGAAAATCGCGATTCGGTCCGTCGTGTGAACCGGCTGTACGACGCGGTACGACGTGCGACCGGCAGACACAGGAAGTAGCAATGGCTCTCGTACGGGGCGCAGCCAAGCCAACCAAACAGCCAAGCCGATCCACTACGAAGAGGCGGGGAATATCTCTCCTCCACGCGCCCGAAGTGCCGAGAGAGAGAAAAAGTGGAAAGGAGGTGACTACCGACTAAATTGCGTCTAACGCAGTCAATATTGCTCTAAAATTTTTTTTTCGCGTAAAGTCCATTTTTTGACACGCGTGTCCTAACCAGACTGTTTTGAAAAAACTTGTTTTTCTTTTCATGGGCCCTTTAAGCGCGTGCCTCTGCGAGAGCACCAAAGGTTTACTCTTTATGCTCTACGCGGTGACAAATTTGTGCGTTGAAAAATGACGACAGCTAGGATTAGGATGAGCACGGAGGCAGTGCCGGCGTTGAGGCTATTTACGGATTCATCCCATCTCCTAACTCTGACACTCTTCAATGGCCAATCCTCTTCGGGGCACAAGGAACTAACTCCTGCGCGCGGCGACGATCGTTTGCTAAAGCCGGACCGCTTAAGCGTAAAGCGGGCAACCATTCCAACCCTTTTGGGGTCCAAATGACCCCAGATTTACAGACTCCCTATCCGAAGGGGGTGCAACCGTGAAAAATGTTCCCCTGAGTAGGAAATACAAAACGAACATGCAAACTCGGGAAGGGACATAAAGGGAAAATGAATCTCCCACGTTTTCTTCATCTGTGTGTCATACTGATACAGAAGTAGGCCTAGGTGAAAAAAAGGGCGCGGAAGTGCCTGATGCAATTGCCACCAGCCAGCTTTCTGACGCGTTCAGTTGACTCGTTGTACTCTTGAAGGCCGACGTAAAGAATCGTCTTCTGCAGGGCAGAAAATCAATTCCCAGTTTCCTTCTCTGCCCTCCCCCTCACATTATTTTCTCCTCCTCTCCCCACAGGAGCGCGTCTCTGAGCTACACCCCGCAGAAAGGAGGATCGTCTCCCTCTTTCTCCAATGAATAGGAGGAATGTAGAGAGAATATCCGCCTTTCTACTCGTTGGTCGGCCTTTAACCTTCGTCACTCACTCGCAAGCGTCCACTCTTCTCACAGCAGTACAGTGAACCAAACGACCACCTCGACGAGGCCCACTAAAGATACCTTTTTTGGGGGGATCGATGACTCGCTTGTGTACGAGCGCCGCGTGTAATCCGTCCGCTCCAAAAGGCCTGTCAGTCATCGACGCGAGGTGGCGCGCGTGCAACAGCTCATTTGTGTCTTAACCGCGTCGGAGGGGGACGCGTGTCTCGTGACTTTTCATGTGGAGTGCCCGCATTTAAGAGAGGTAGGAACTTAAACTACGGAGAGTATTTGCAATTTAATGACGGACGCCTCCCGTTCACAACGGCCGCAAGTGCGCATGCGCTGCGTTTTTGTGCGGCGAGAAGGAAAGCGGGAAGACAGGTGGAGTCGCAACGCAGACGATCAACGCTCCCTACTCCTCCTCGCAGCTCGTGTTGCGAACGCGGGGCCAAAAACCACGTGACCCCAATCTGGCGGCTCGAAACACTCCGCAATCTAGGCACACTACTTTCCTTCCACTTTGTGGGAGCACCGCAGAGGGCGCTGGTGGCACTGATCCCCGGTCATTATTTTGTGCGTGCAGCTTTTCTCCCCCTAATCCTAGACCCCCCAAACACGCGAGGGAGCCTGCGCACGGTTGTCACGCTTTCCAGCTTTTGTAATTTCCATTTTTATTTTTCCAACACGTTGCTTTGTTTCTTTGCAAGTGAAATCTGGCGTGCAGAAGTCGCACAAACGGGAAAGCGTAAGACCGGTTTCCCATTTCCCTAATTCGATTGTGGCTCATTTGAAGGGAAAGAACCATTAAAAAGAAAAGGGACCGGATGAGTTATGGGGCATCTCGCGTAGCGGGGCAGCCTCCTATCGCCTGTGGCTGGAAAGTCTTCCAGCAGCCTCGCAATTTATAAACAGCGCACCCCCCCCCCCCCTCCCGCCGTCTAATTGTGGATCTCAGCGTCGGTGTCTAAGCTCTGATGAATTGCGCACACTCGTCGAATCCGTTTAATCACGGTGTGTGGTGCACCCGCCTCGGTTTAGGCGTTACCAAATAGGTTGTCTTATTAGTTAGGCCGCGACGCCTCAACATAATTAGAGTAAGCCCTCCCTCAGGCTTGACGAGTGAATTCCGAGTGAATGTGTTATCCGAGTCGAATCACGTAGTTTAGGCATCGGGTTCTGCTCTGAGTTAGCAATCTAAACTTTGCTCGACATATATTATGCTTAGGTGATGAGGTAGAATAAGATGTGATGGACAGCCGAACTCGGGTCTGGGACTAAGAGTTTAATTTCGAAAATAGATTCGCAACATACAATTTATAATTTTAGGAAAATTTTAGCCTGATTTAGCAATGCATGGGAAATATGTTGATGGTAGAATATAATGAAAAGAGACAGAAGTGGCTTCTCGTGGAAATGTGTCATTCGAAAACCTTATTTGGTGTGACTCAGCAATTCAAGCTTTCCGTCTAAATGCAGCAGAAAAACTCTTCCTAATACGTTGAGCGGAATTGATGTAGGCTAAATTTTTGAAAAAAAAAGAATTGCTTTACTTCTGATATAAAAAAAAAAAAAATCTAATCATAAAACTTTTATTTTCTAAGTGTATTTTGGGGAGTCCCACTGAAGAAAAAATGCAACTAAGGAACAGCTTTATCGAGTCTGAAAATGCATTACATAGGCAGCAGCAAGAAACCCATTGTGAACATTGAAGGAGCTTCTACAGGTTTTAATGATTCAAACAAAATTACAATAGAAAGTACTACAGAAGATACGAACGAAGGCCAAAGCCGTAACCTGGCGATAATTATAGTGGTTTTGTGTTTTTGTCTTTTGGCTTATTTTCAGGAACTTTATGGGTGGCTCTTTTATATTGTTTCGCCGATAATGCGGTGTTCAGTGTTATCAGTTTTCATTCTCTCACCAAAAAAAAAAAATCGGTGTTTATCGGGAGTTATATCGAAGAAAATAGGCCACGAAATTAAAATACCTCGACATTCAGGGAACACGTGCGCCTGACGCGAGTAATTTGAAAACGCCCCGGGACGCTTGTTAGGACTTCCTCATGGAGTAAAACCGTAGAGCGAATACATCGCCCTGATTGGCCTATTTGAACGTCCCGCTCTTTCGCAAAGAGGAGACGACCGTGACCCTTTCGCGCTCGTTGTTTGAGATAAGACGGCTCGTGACGTGACGCTTATTTTCTGCCCAAATGTAGAGCTAAAGGTTCGAACCAGATGCCAAAGTTTCAGCACCAACCGTTATCTTATTCAAAAGTTATAAGTGATTTGCTAAAATTTTCAATGAAAAAATGGCGGCCGATGGACCTCTTATAATACACGGAACTCTAAGTTACCGAAAACGGGCGAAAATGGGCCCCATTCTTTCATTGAAAGTTTCATAAAATCACTTAATTACTTTTGTATAAGACGTCGGTTAATGCTGAAAGCTTGGCATCTGGTTCAGACCTTTAGCGCTTCTTTTTGGCGGAGAATGAGCGTTCAATGATTGTATCGTTTTTAATCTTCCGACGCCATTATTAGGTCGACATTAAGTTCCGCGCGTGTTCTTTCAGTCCAAAGGCTCCGAACGATGTCCCGGGTGCCCGTGTTGGTAGCGCGAGCACTTCTTCGCCTCACCACGTGGCTGTCTTATATCTTGTATAGCGCAATACGGTACAGTGTTACATAGTTTAATGTTGCAGGAAACTGTCGCTTATGCGACTGTCACACCCAATTCACTTTTATAGTGAGAGCATGTTGCGTACAAATTGAGGAAAATATACCCGGACTGGAAGTGTGCCAGGGTTATCCAATGGATGGCGCCACTGAGTTTGTTACCAAGCAAAAAATGGCAAATGTAGCGGAAACCGAAACCCTAATTATAGTCCGGGTCTTGTACTCACAATCGCGTTTCCCGCTCTCGGAAACTCGCCCCTAATGGAAACCCCTGATACACTTCGTATTTTTCGCATGTTTCTGAAGTCACCCTTTAACTGGTGCCTTATGTTTGTTTTCTGGTAGCTCTGGACTGTATTGAACATCTCGCAAAAAGGCGTAAAGTAAAAAAAAAACAAAAAAAAAAAAACGTATCAGGCTGTTTCGATCGGATTTCGGAGGACAATGATAATTCGGGAAAGGCTGTTAACCGCGCGCAGAGAAGTTCGCTGGGCGGGGAGTACCTAAGTGTAGCTTGTGGATCTGCATGGTGAGGTCGCGTGACCGACCGGAGAGTGGGTCTAGGGTTGCGTGACTCCGATCTGTCGAAGCACGAGGATGCAGAGGCCGCGCATGAGCCAACCGGATGTCGGGCCGCGAGTACGCCCACGTGGTGTGCCTTGTTTGCGCTTGCACGCGTGCAGTGCGTGCCTGCAATTAAATATGCGCAGTGTCCACTCCCCCATAACAGCACCCACCACCCCCTCCCCTCTCCGCTCATTGCTGTCGGCGGAGCAGCGTCGATTGCGTATATGGGGTGGGATGATTTAGGAAGCAATGCGGAGAACAAGTCGTCTGCTTCTTGCGGAAGAGTTGGGGTGACGTCAGAAAGACTCCGAGCTCTGATTGGCTCCGATTGGAAGGATAGTGGGTAGACCTCAAGGCAAGCTTGCTTTGAGGTCTACCCACTATCTTTCATTCAGAACAATCAGGGCTCGGCGTTTCTAACTTCACCACAAGCCCTGCAAAAGCAGCAGACGAACATGCGGTCCGCATAGACCCTCTTCAATAACTTCAACAAGCAGCTATTGGCGACTGCCATTTCTTGAACACGAAGCCTGTGACTGGATCCGTGTGCTCGCCTAACTCTCGACCCAATAATATTATAACAATAATAAACTTTATTTTCCATTTTAAAGAAATGGTGGAGAACCAGGGAAAAAGCTTCTCAGCAGAGCTTGACTGAAAGCCCCCTCAGCCCCATCGGCAGCCATTGAACAAACACTTTTTGTGCAATGAAAAAACACTTCTACGCTCGTTTTAACCACGTGCTGAGCCGAGCTTACGCAGAGCGCTGGCTCCAGCCTCCCTGTTTCAATACCTGCTCAGAATACTTGCCCTGATAATGACGGACTTGGGCTATTAGCGCAGCACTTACTGAATGGCGCGCAGGTTTGAAAAGAGCCTTGAGCAGAGATGAGCGAAATGCCTTGCGTAGAAGACATTATTGGGCTACCCCCCCCTCCCCCCCCCCACACCCCCTCCCCTTTCCTTTCACGCGAAAATTATAGCGGCCAACCGTTTTCACAGAATCGCCAGTTACGCGAAATCCACTCAGTTTTGTTGTCGATATGTCGCCTATTAAGTGTAACTGTTTTTTCTAAGTAGCATCGCTTGCGTGCAAGCTGTCGAACGTAGAACAAATAGCATTCGATTCATATAAGAACAACCATAAGCAAGAAACGAAAACCAGGAAATATTGGATCTAACTATGCTTATGAAACTGCAAGTTTCAGACAGCTTTGAAATATGACGCTTCTGTGTCTGCTGTGGAGGAGCGATTTGGCAAGCTTAGCAGCTCTGTCAACCTGGGGTCTTCAAGTGACTACATCCCGCAGCAGCGATTATTGCGCATATACTCCAGTAAAACGGCCAGCCACGTCAAAACCATCGTGGCGACACGAACAGGGTTCAAGGTTCGGGCCCCGATTATTAGGATCTTTCGTAGGATCCTTTCGATGAACTCGGACAACGGTACCCGATACCGGACCAACTGCTTTGCGCAAGCATCTTATCGTTATCGGTTATTTATGAGAAGTACTGGAACACCCTACTAAAGTCTAGATTTCCCCAAGGATTCCCGCCCGGGAACGCGGTAGGGACTGGTTTTTGCGCTCGCGGCGCCCATTGGAAATGCCCAGTCATTCTTCTCCTATCTCGCAACAGTGGAGGACCAAAGACTGGGATCTGAGGGACTGCTTTCCTTATTTGCTGAAACAGGACCCGATCAGGAACCGGAAGGCCATTCGCTGGGCGCAGATGGTCTGCGCCAGCTTGTGTACGCAACGCAGGTTCAGTTAACGACAATACTGCGATGGTTGGACCTTGGCACAGCTGGAGCTGAAACACCCCTGTATAAATCGCGATATATACAGGCAACGTGGCATCTCGGACCCATTTTTATTTATATTCCCGTCTATAGTCAGTAACATAATAAGAGTTCAAGGGAGCTCCTCCCACCCTTCTCCACTTTAGCAGAAATGACACCGGAGAGAAGCTCGCCTCCTCTAAAGCGTTCGCTTTGCTAAAATGGAGAAAGATGGGAGGAGTAAGCACCTCCTAGAAGACAAGGCCGTAGCGCTCTTCTCGTGGCGTCGCGAAGGAAGGCCATTGGGGCGCGCGTCGAAGCAGAAGGCAACGCTTGTGGACCGACCGTCGTAACGCGCTTTTAGTTACATACGCGTGTTTTATTAGCTAAAATGAAAGCTGCACATCGCAACGGGTCTAGAAAACATTTTATTACACGGGAAAAACATTACACCGCTAAATAATCGTTACGAAATGGCATGAGGTATGCGTATAAGACGTCTATAGAAAAATAGTGATCGTTTTAAGTCGAAAACATTGAGTCACGCAATTATCTGTAGGAATGCATATTTTACACAGAAATACTCCGACAAAATGGCGAGAAACGCACTGATTGGACACCGCAAAACAGATCACAGTTAAAATCAGGTAGACGTAGTCAACGCGTACACGACTCGTCAAGTGTCACTTACGATCATGTAAGCGATGTTATCGCGTGCAGTCACTGAATTGTTTCATTATACCCGGCCACGTGGCAAATTTAATGTAATTTCGATCGAATTACATTATGGGGTTGACTAATCAGCTTGCAACGCTCGTATAATCCCTCGAGACCGCGAGCTGATTAAATCCCATATAATTTAATGGCAATATATTAACTTTTCTGCATGGCAGTGTATATTAAACTTACAATTTAGTCAACTAATTTCCTTCTTCCTATGGCCTCGAGCTACCTTTGGACAACATATAACTTATTTTGTATACAATAATGCTATTACCTTAATACAGGTAAGATTCAATTATAAACGCGGTAAAGGGAATAAAATAACATTAGTATAAATAAACACAAGCAGAAACAACGCACTTTCGATAACCACACAAACTTGTTATTCATTTTCCAGTAAAACTAGAATATCACCATGCATATTTACAAGTGTCGATGCAATAGCACACGGATAACGACGAAGAACAAAAATCCATTCTATCATAAGATAAAAAAAAAACGACTGCAGCACTCGATTTGCGTCCTATATGGCCAAGAAAGCCCGTAAATAGAATTGTGTCTCTCCTGTCGATAGTATCCATACGTCCCACAATATCCGTGACGAAAACATTTGAACCCGAACTCCTAAGAAGTCTCTCTCTGTTGAGAGAAGAACTATCGATAATCAACTAGTGTCATCGTTCACGTCCACACACGTCACTCAAACCGTAGTAGGACGTGTTCCACGAATGCACTGCCGTAGTATCAAGCGAACACAAAAAAAAAACTACTCGAAACTGTGGTGAAGACAGAAAAACGACGGAAAGAAGTAAACGAGTCTAAAAAGAACCACACACGAGGCACCGGCAGCAGGACGAAAGGCTTAACGTTGTCGCTCCATCTCTTGCTCGTGTGCGCTCGTTGCGGCGATGACTGGATTCTTTTTTTTTTTTTCCTTTCTGAAATGTCTCAGCGTTCCTTTTCAGACAGTCAGCAGCTCACACACAGCGTAAATTTACCAAAATCGGAGCCCGTACGAGGGGAAGAAAACGTCGCAGCGGACCAGTTCATTCGAGAAGTGTGGGGAGCTGCGGGACTACCCGTAGTCCCGCGGTTACGGGGATAATCATAAATATAAATTTGTTACTTTCAACCTTGGTAGCGCGTTGTATATTACGTTTATATTATAAACAAACATATGCAGATGAATGAACCGTACTTAATCCAATGAATCAAAGAATCAAAGATTTCAGGAACACGCCGAAAGCCAAAATAAGGGCGGAGCCAGGGTCCTGGATCCGCCCTTATTTTGGCTTTCGGCGGGTTCCTGAAAACATTTTTCACTCCGATACCGGGTATTTTCTTACATAGTTGCGCAATGGCCTTCCTTCTCTGACATTTTGACGCAACCACTCGGAGCTCTACGGCCTTATTCCTATACTTCGTTTCAGCTTGGGTCCAGACGCAGCCGATGCTACGAGCGCGAGCGTGTGGCCCTGAACAGTGCTGGCATTGCACGAGCGCGCGTGCTTGGCAGGGACGCTGAAAGCCCGGAGCTCGCGCTTGTAGCATCGCCTGCGTCTGGACCCAAGCTGAAACGAAGTATAGGAGGTGTTGGAAGAACATCCCCTGAACTCTTAATCTGTCGCCGACTGTAGGCTCTCCTAAAGTAAGTGTATCTGCTCCAGTTGCACAGCAGCGCACAGTATCGCAATGGTGCTCGCAAGACGACAATGTTGGATTCAAGGCCGCACTGCGGGAAGCGACTGTTTTTTCCGCAGGAGTCCCCGGAGGCGAGGATGGCGTGGCTATGAGGCGGGGTGCTGCGGCGTGTGGAGCAGAGAAGATATAGTGCGGCGACACGCTACGCGTGCGCCGTCGTCCCGTCATTTGTCTTCCGTTTCTCTCCATGCCCTCGGTAAAACGTAGCAGCCGAAAAGATCGTCGTCCCTTCACAACCCGTGGCTGCAAATTGTAGTCTGGCACGAGGGCCCTGATGTGCCGGTCGCGTATCCCTCCGCGAGCGTCGCAGACTCGAACAGCGCAATTGTCCTCCGTGTCGGCTGCTTCCCGAACTTTGAAAACACGTCTTAAAATATCGCTCGCGTTATAAAACAACCCGATTATACTGTACGCAGTGGCTACACATAAGGTTCAATGGTGAATAAACCTTGCAGTTTATTCAATTTTAGCATAGAATGTATATTTCGAGAACGCAAAGCGAGAAAGATGCGTCTCCCGAAACTCGGCGCCTGCAAGGTCGCTTTCCCTTATAAAGGTTGGATACAGCTCGCCGTACGTGACCGCTTCTCCGCCAATACGGAGTTGGTGGATCAAGGAAAAGAAACGCGATACTCTGGCTCTGCAAATGGAGCCTATACAGTTACTCTAGGCGCTCCATTTCTTCTGAGAAAATAGGTCTTTAATCTCCTTTCAACGACTGCAAAACGAAAGCGGGCAAACATTCATGCCTGAGTGCTTGATCGTGTTCCTGTTTGAATTACGAAAACAAAGAGGGACCTGTGTCCTCTGTATATTGTCCTCTATGTCCCTTTTTTATTTTTGTAATTTCAAGCATAGTTGAGCATATCCTTAGCGGCAGAAAAACGATATGTTAAAAAGTGTGGAACTCCATCTAAACACGATCGAAACATGCATTTCTTTTTCAAGGACGGGACTTATTTGACGGTGGTCCTATTAACATACCGAGTAAAGACGACGATGGAGACCCTAAACAAAGGCACATAAAAAAAAAAGCAAAAGGCGACTCATTTTTTTGCGGAAAGAAAGAAACGAAAGTAAATGACTCTCTATCCGTAAGCATAGAGTATTTACTTTCGTTTCGCTTCCCGCTGTATTATACACAACGGTGTCTAATAATCAGACTTGTATGTAACGAGTTACAGGAAACTGATTACTTGTAATTAATTAATTTCGATGTAACTTTTTAACGCTTCAATTACTCTTTCCTCTGCGGTAGCGTTCGCTGTAATTCAGTTACTCTTTTTATGTAGTCAATTACAAGTAATCAATTATATGTTAATCGAATGAGCTAAAATTATTGAGTTGAGTTTTTTACGTAAAACATGGCTCTGCCTGCCCGTCCGTCAGTCGTATATGTTGCACCAAAGGTGGATACTTTTTTCTTACCCCTAAACACCTAAAAAAAGATATATACCAGAAGGATTAGAACGTCAACGCGCTCAGCGACGTTTTCACTGAATCTGTCGGCGGTGCCTCGTTTCCTGTAACGTGAAAAATAATAGATTACTTTCTGATATTTTTTAATTACTTTTGTGATAAATAATATGATCAGTTACATTTTTCAAGTAATTGTAATTTTAATTGGTTAACTTTTTCAGTACCGCCTAAAGACTGCCCAATACCCCAGTACGCACTCAACACAGTGCGTCTTGCCAACTCAGGGGTAGCGGGGTAGCAACAGTCTACGTAGTGTCAGGGCCAGGAAGTAGAAAACGTGACTACCTTCTATAACTAGAATCCCCCCCCCCCTTCCACCTCAGTCCCCCTTTCCAAATCTTGTTTCATTTTTTTTTATTTATTGTGGGCGTTTCTGGTTCGTTTTTTTCTGTTCTTTGGCCGGCTGAACCCTGTCAAGGGGAGCTGCATGCGGCCGTTCAGGCATGGCGTCGAAGCGAGGAGATATCCCGCTTTTATTGACGTCATTATTCACCGATGCGGGACGAGTTGGGAAGCACGGCAAGGGAAAGTGTAGACAAACAATTCTTCCCCTCGGCCAGAATCCAGATAATGTACCACCGCGCGTTAAGCTTCACAGAGTCGCTTTCAGATGGCGCTGCGACCATCCGTTTGATTTTAGGGGTGGCCCGATCCTTTAGGGACCGGGACCGTTCGTACCGCACCTTAAACAATTTTACACCATTAAGGGTGTAGATATGCGGTTCTACAAACTTACGCCCTAGCTACACCTTTCACCACTCTTATTTCGAGTATACATCATTTTTATTAATAAAAAAGGGTGCTGTTAAATAAACAGATAATTATTGTAGGGTTGAAAAGTGAGGAGAAGCGTGCTTATGGCGAAGCACTGACGACAACTTTAAACAGCGCAAACGGGCTTGTTTCCAGCGATCACATGGAATAATTTTGCCTGCACCAATGTTTTTCGCTTGGAGCATCATTCTTTCAACTTCGAGTGTACAGTACAATGCTTTACGTGCAACATTCACCAGACCAAAGCAACATGGCTGAAAGTTGTAACCTTCGTAATTGCGGCTACGGTTACCTTCGAATGAGTGTCCTTTAATCGCCGAGGATAAGAGGCGGTGGAGTCTCTCACGGAGTTGTGATTCCTCTCCCGTGCATGATTCATTTGCCTGAGTATTTGCTATTTCTGTTAATGTAAGAACAGCATATGTTGCATGTTGCTTATAAACGTCTTGCTCGTAAAAGATGTCACAGGATCCTGCTTAGATCGCAAAAAATTCTGCTTGTAGTATGTTCTTCAACATATTAAGGGTGTTCCTGCAGCACCCCTACGGTTGATAGCCCTCGGGGAAGCTGATTTACACCCTAAAAAAGGTAAACGTTTTTTGTCTTTTTTTTTCGTGTGTGTGCAGTTACGTTTTTTGTTGTGGCCAGCGTATACGCGACGGTTTGTCGGAGGCTACCGTTCTGCGTGCGGTATGGTATTAGAGGATGTTTTTTCTATTTTATCTTCTTTTTGTTGTGAAGCCCTAAGCTCATCTCCCGCTTGAGTGACAGACGGCCACAGCCGATACCGACTAACCTCAATGGGCAAAAAGTGACTTCGAAGTACCGCCACTCTCTAGAAGACACGCGGACAACAAGGGCGATTTCGCAGTTGGACTGATGTCAGAAAGCAAATAGAGACCGACTATCCGAAAGAAAATTGGACTGCACACTGAAAAAAAAAAAAAAAAAAAAAAACGGGGAATGTATAGCAGTACCATTTGCCAATTGCGTAATTAATATAGTTGAACTTATATTTTATTGTTGTTTATTGTAAGCTCTTGTCGTGATTCTCAGTAAGAGTATACAAAGTAACAAACAAACACACATAATTCACTTTTATATCTTTCTTCTTAAAGTTTACTGCTTACTCGAAGAGCGCCCGACCATATAGTTGACTGGCCTTTAAAGTGCACGAAAGAGCACAAACGAGTGATAACAAATTCACGAGCACGATAATTCACGTCCGCTACCTCTAGTCTGCACTCCCTATTACCGCTGTAATTTATATTTTTAGGGTATAACCACAGGCCAAGAGGATCAAAAACGCGGATAATAAGATTATCATCCTCTTTTTAAAGCTCGCGCTGCCAGAACCCAGGGATCCTGGGTTCAATCCCCACCCCTGCCCATTTCGATCTGGATGAGCATCGTACCGGCGTGCGGTCGTGTGTTACTACTGCGTGGTGCCCGTTAAAGACCCAGGCGTAGCGGTTGTACTGCGCTGGCTAAATTGCACATCTACAGCTGAGAACACAAGTCGCTTGTTAAGGCAGACCAATTATAAACATACACACAACCGAAGTTTTTTCATCCGCGTTTTCGCAGCGCCGGAGCTTGCGCTTGTTGCACGAGTGGTAACTCTCAGCGCACCACCGCGCTTACCTCGCGCCCCAAATCTTACTAAAATGCATATTTTGTTTGTAATTGAATCGATATGTTTATTTTCACTAAATAAGAAGTTAATTAGCAAATTGTTAACTAATTATTCAACACTTCGTGGCGATTCTCTCCGTATGTTGTGTTATTCTGGCCGTAAAACTCACCGGCACAGACCGCAAGCTCACCTTTCACAGCGTTTTTAAGGGAACAGGGTAGGCCCTATTCCTCCCATGTGTTTCAGCCTATGTATGTGACCCTTTTTCTCAGGATCTGCTAGGGTTAGAGGATTCATGTTGGTATCATCGTATTTAGCTTTCTGTGTTCTCTTTACTGAACTAGAACTATTGTTATATATATTTTAGTTCTTTTTTACTTTTGTTTTTACTGGACCCTCCCAATTTTAATGCCAAAATGGACAATAAACAGCTTGTCAAACAAAATTGCCTTGATTGATTTCCATAATTCTAGTTCAGTAGACTCTCCCTTGTGTTGTCTTGGTAGTGGAAAAAAATAATGCTTCTAGTTTCTAAGGTTTCAGAGAAAAAGGGTCAAACGTCGCAAAAAAATGATGTTTTGAGATAATTGACTTTGAAGTGAAAAAAGGCGCTTTATAACAAACTCGCACTCTAGAAATGCATGCTGATGCATCAGTTCGGTGGCCACCAGCCAGGTTGTCACCTCCATAGTCAATATTTAGTTTCTTTGTTTGCTGCCTTGCTTTGCGGGCCTCTTTTGTGACGAGCTGTGTAGCCCTGTCTGCAAAGTAAAGTCGTCGCCGGTCAGCGTCCCGCAACCACTGCACCGTGAATCATCCTGGTGAAACACCAAGTAGAGGCCCGAAGTTGTCCGTTTTGACGTCTCTCTAGTCGGTGTGTCCAACAGCACTTTTCACACTTCAGAAAGTAGGTGCAGGCGACGCCAGCTCTTTGTGTTGCTTTTTCAACCAGCTGCAAGTCCCCACCGCACACTTTACACACCCAGCTTTCGGCGACGGTACAGGACAGAAGGTCGATGTCAATCAGTTCATAGTCCCAGTCACTAACTCTTGCCTTGAGCTCTTCAAAGCGTGCTGTCGAGTGCGACAGCTTCGAAGAAGACGCACACGTGGTAGCCGCTGCGTCAGGCACCAGAATGCATTGCAGGGACTCGGCGGCATGAGAAATTAACCTGTGCCGACTACCCTGGAAGCGACGCTTTTGAAATACCTTCTTTGTCTTCGTCATTTGATTAACATTCAAAATCTAGTCCTAAAGTAAATAATAAATTACCTTGCCCGTGGAAGCACGCCGAAGCAGAAGCAAAAGAACGCGCGTCGCGAGTGATACCGGCAGTGTCTGAGGATTTATGGGGCTAAAAACGTTAAAGCTAGACAGCTGTTTGCTGTTGCTGGACGAGCAATAAACATTCCGCTAAACCTAGAGAAAATCTGCGTTTTTTTACTGTTTTTTTTTACAACATAGGAGAGATACAGATCATGCATAGGTGTAAAAGGGGGCGTGGTCGGTCACCCCCTTGGTTTCGGAAAAGGTCATTTTTCCTGTAGATAAATCGCGCACGCTCAAATGACACAGTCAGCATTGTTCAGGAAAGACTGGGAAATCCAAATCTCTAAAAAACAAAAAATCTATTTTTTTCAAAATTTTGCCCTACCCTCATTTGACGTACTAGTGAACACTCAGAAGGTGCTCGAATTATGAGTGTTCCTACCACAGGATGCGAACATATACGATGGTAGGCTTAACTAGAAATACCTTTAATATTAATTGTAGACTTGCTATGGAATGAAAGTATTATAGGAATTAAGTATTACTTCTACTGCAAAAAAAGTGTTAGAGCGGACTTTACTTACAAACGTTTTTTGTCGAATGGAGCTCAGCTGTACCGGCATGGTGATTCGAACAATACGTAATTTTCAACGCTGTTTACAGTTCGTCTTTCTTCTATGCCTTGTTATCGTTTGTAGTTTAAATTGCATGTAAAAGACTTAGGCGATCACCTAGATTAATATTGACACTTCGGTTGCAAACACCCATGACGGGTGCCGGGCTCCGCTCATGATGAATCATCTCTCATTGCTCTTTTTTTTTTACCAGCCATTTGGCAAGGCCCTACATTTCCGTATGCCTCGTTCACACTTGCGAACCGGCGGCCGAATCCGCGAGAATTCTGACGCCGGGCGACGAAAGCAGGCAGAATTTCCGGCGGAGAACAAGATCGCTCTGGGACCAATTTTGAACGCCCGAAAAAAGTGTTCTCTCGCCGCAAGCCAATCAGAACGCACGGGGGAAGTGGCGCTTGCTGACGTCAGATCCCCGCTGATGAGCTGGCGCCGATGGCGACGAGACACGCGCGGTCAAGGAGGAGGTTTGGGAGCTTTCGTCAGCTTTCGTTTGTTCGAAAAACTGCCAGACGCTCGCGCCACGCACTCCGCAGGCGGCAACAAATGTGAACGGCCCGATCCTTTTTCGGCGAGCGAATCCAGTCGGCGGCGAGTGCGTATTTCGCAAGTGCAAACGAGCCAGTAGTCCAGATATGTCGATACTATCGGCGGAATTTCTACTTTTAGCCGGCGATGCAAGGCCACAGCCCTGACGTTTCTGACAATTGGTTTTCCTGATTGCACCGTGGAAGCCTTATCCCTTATTATTTTGTATCGTCGGTCAGGTCGGACCGACGATACAAAATGGTAAGGCTATCAGCACGAGACGGCTCCTGCCGTCTCGAGCTTTTCACGCCCAGAGCTTGAGCGAGGCTCTTGCACGTGCAGAAATAATAGACTTCCCTCGATGCATTGCGGCAGCGGTGGCGTAACCAAACTGGTCGGTGACATCGGTCTATTGAAGGGGACGACATACCATTAAACAAAACTTCCAATCGGGTGACAGCAGAAAGCTGGAGGCGCCCACCAACATACAACGGTTCCATTGGTCTCAAAGAGCAAGACGGCAAACAAAAGCTTAGGGTGGATAATAAACTTGAACATGATACTTTGAAGTTTAAAAAGTTTGTGCAAAAATAACAAAATGTAGGTCTTTTCTTTCTGAAAGTGCGATCCCACCCTTTTTACTCAGGAGCGCAGTAATAGTCATTATAAAGTTATTTTTTTCCCCGAGGTATTGGTTATCATGTTGTATTACACCTGAGACTGCGGTGGATGAAATTGGAAGAACTTTCAGTAGAAGGAACAGACACAGAGAACGTCTCAAACTCAGCTAACCGATTTATTTCTCAAACAGCCTTTAAGTACCCGCGGAACTTTTTCCCAACCACACTCTACAGATAAACTCCTTTGTTGCAGACATCTCGAACCGGATGGAACACGCACAAACGATACAAAACAACCCCACTTGAGACGAGGACTTAACAAAGGGACACTGCGGAACATTGCAGTGACCTTGAGATAGATAAGTCCCGAATTAACCTAACAATCGCGTCAAGTGCACACACCCACAAAAAAACAACAACGTTTACAACACGTTAGGTTTGTTATACATTCACTTATGACCCAGGTGTGTTTATAATCATACTGGTGTGTCGCTTTGACGCGATTGTTAGGTTAATTCGGGACTTATCTATCTCAAGGTCACTGCAATGTTCCGCAGTGTCCCTTTGTTAAGTCCTCGTCTCAAGTGGGGTTGTTTTGTATCGTTTGTGCGTGTTCCATCCGGTTCGAGATGTCTGCAACAAAGGAGTTTATCTGTAGAGTGTGGTTGGGAAAAAAGTTCCGCGGGTACTTAAAGGCTGTTTGAGAAATAAATCGGTTAGCTGAGTTTGAGACGTTCTCTGTGTCTGTTCCTTCTACTGAAAGTTCTTCCAATTTCATCCACCGCAGTCTCAGGTGTAATACAACATGATTAGCTACCACCAGCTCGCCTGCACTCTCACCGTCTTTTCAGTATTGGTTATATATTAAACGAATAAAGTATGGACATGAGCAAATACCGTGTACAGCTTTCGCAGTACGTGTGCAACAAAACCCAAGCTGGGTTTTTTGTTTGTTTAATATCGGACGTTTGTCGATGTCACTGATGTAATCCCGGTCGTTTCGAGACTGCAACCGTCACTTACGAGTGGTGCAGGCATGAGCAGAAGAGTGACAGAGCCGAATGAAGAAGTGACTCGCTTTGACCAACAACAACAAAAAATGAACATTAGGGGCGGAAATTGGTTTTGCCACGTATCACTTGCGTAGCTCGAGTAATTGCCAGGGCCTGAGGTTAATGACTGACCAGCCCAGTGGGAGGCACCACCGGAGTTTCGCCCCTCTCCCGCAAAGGGGCTGCGTAGGGGTGCCGATGGGTCCCTTGCCTCCACCTCGCGCGGGAATCCAGGCTTCCTAATGGATTTGATCGGGAGTGTCCCCACATGATTTGTGGGGGAACAACGAAACTCAGGAGGGTTTCTTTGTTTCTGCGCCTTTGTGCTCACGGCATCACTCGTCATGTCAGGCTTGATGGGATCCGCTCGTGCGTTAGTGGCGGGCGCTGGTCAAGCCACCGTGACATTTGACGGCCAACGATGCATCGTCAGTTTCTTGTTGCTAATCCTTAAATTTAGCCAAGGAACATTTTAGAACGTTCGGTCACCCTGTTGTTATCTTGGAGTGTAGGCTGCACGTGCAGTGGGAGGTGTTGAGCTGAAAGGAGAGTCGAGGGTGGAAATTTGGTAAGATATGTCTTAGCCATTTCGAGGTTGCGTAGCCTCGATCGGATGTTAGTCGTCGCGATACCACTTTCGTAAATGACACACACCTTCCAAACAAGAAAACGTAATCGAATCCGTTCAGCATTGTTTAAGTACTGGGCGCGAAGCGAGGAACGAAGTCGTATATAATTTGCAAGAGTCCAGTTGTTCTTGAAGTCATTATATCCCTCTTTTTCACAGCGCTATTTGGATAAAATTGAAGATAATCTTCTTTATCTTCATCAACCAATTTGCAAGAGCTAATTCTATACTTGACGTCAACTATTTTGTGCTACGTTATAAACGCTAGCTAAGCTTTCGCAGTGCTCCAACTTTGCCAAACATAGTTGCGGGAGCACACGACGATGAGGCGCACAAAATCAAAGAAAAGCGCTCTCGCAGTAGTTCCGTACTGCTGCACAGTGGAAGCTACGCTTGCCTTGACAATGTAGCACAGCATAGTTGACGCAGAGTATAACTTCTGACAGGCACGGCTTGAGAGCCAGGTACACTTTAGCGATTGGCAGCGGACGAGGCAGGCGGTATGATCAGTTGTGACCAACGTGCAAACTTACGAGCCGTCCGCACCTGTCGTGACTTCTAACGCGATCATATGGCTCCCTCCCCCTCCCCCTCCCCTCCTTCTCCCCCTAGCAAACTACTTCCGAGTTGCGGGAAATCAAAATCACGTGACGCGTACCATGGCATGTCTGTGGGGCGGATTGCTCGAAACTCCCGCTCCCCGACTACCGGTTAGGGCCAAGGGTGAGCAATGTATACAGCGGGAAGTGCGCACTACGTCGCGGTCGTACTGCTCCGTACATCATGAAAAAAGACAATCAGCAGAGACCTCCTGAAGCGTGTTTCTTCCTTGTATGACGGTCCTGTCATATTGTGACATACACAAAAGGGAGCACTCCCGCGTTCATCTACGGTACAGTCACAGAGTATAGCTGCGACACGTCAAGGCGAAGTCGTTAAGCACCGGCGCCGCTTTTACGCACTGTGCGGTGCGCGGAAAAAAAAGCGTTCGGTACAAAGTAGACATCTGACCATTTTGTTCAAAACAATCACGTTTTTTGTTTGTTTGTTTGTTTGTTTGTTTGGAACGCTTGAAAGCGCGCCTCCCGGCGCGAGTTTTTGGCGTTGACAGTGCTACGACGGCATTTTGTTATCGGCTATATATTTATATTTATTTTGTTTTCTAAAAAGCGCGTACAGTGGGCATTGGGTACTACGAAAGCACTAATTATAAAGCGGGTTCTTGACGCTGTGGCATGGCTCTGTGCATAGCCTCGTCTATACTGAGAAAGCGCGGCAGCTCGCCACGAGAAGCGGCCGCCGAAATGAAAAAGCCGGAGCGGCAGACAACGGATGAGAGGAGAGTCACGTGACTGGCGCCCTCGCTGCGGCGAGACGCCGAAACACGCTTCTCCCGAGCGAACAAGTGTGTTTCGGGTCCTCGCCGCTGCAAAAGGTGTGCGCTGACGTCCAGGTTCCCCGAGAAGTGGTTCTCTGATGCTCTGTGCTACCAGATGCTCGCGCTCCAATTATGCGACCAGGCACTCTATGGCTCCGTCGTCGAACTGCCAGGCTGTGTGAGTATAGAGGAGGCTACGCTGTGTGATAGCGCACGCAGGGACCCAGGTTCGATTCGCGCCGTTGGCGGGCGATCTTTTTCAAGGATTTGGCAACATCGACGACGGACGCCGTACTGCGCCAACTACAACGCCAACAACGACAACATCTGCAACTACAACATCAACAACGATAACATCTGCAACTACAACATCAACAACGGACCTTATTTCCAGTGGTGGGAAGAGCGCATAAAAGCTATCGCTGCAGAACTGTCTTCATAGGCACGTTCTGAAGCAGATATCTAACATGCTTAGGACTCACTTGAGACGTGTGTGCAGAGAACATTCTACCATCATGTCTGCAGCTAGTATCGCGTATTCTGTATAATGTACGAGCAGTGGAGCTGCGGCTTTGGAGTCTACGGTGCGAACC
Organism: Ixodes ricinus; assembly: GCA_037355805.1. Classification (NCBI taxonomy): domain Eukaryota; kingdom Metazoa; phylum Arthropoda; class Arachnida; order Ixodida; family Ixodidae; genus Ixodes; species Ixodes ricinus. The sequence continues at coordinate 87,484 of JAZHYW010008312.1, forward strand.
CGCCGCTCCCTACGTCTCTCCCGTTTCTCCGTTCTCAAAGGGGTGGTGACTTCCCGTCAGTTCCCATTTGTCGACCTCGATCTCGGGCGGCGAGCGGCAAAAGGACTTTGCTTCAACGGAGAGTATAGGAAGACCCGTGTCGTGGAAAGTTCATTCGAGCGCGCACTTAACGAAGCGGCGAACGCACTTACGTTAATTACGAGGGAGCACCGTCCGCTAACGAGCGATGTAAATGGGCGACGTCTACCGACGTCCTTCCGCGTCGCGTCTCCCAGGGAGGTGAACCCCCGACTCGCGCAGACGGACGAAGAGGGAACGAAGTTAGCGTTCTACAACTCGGGGCAAACCACCCGGCCATATAGTATATATATATATATATATATATATATATATATAGTATAAAGGACGGTGGAGTGCGGGGAGAAAGAATTATCGCCTTTATCTCGGCAGACCTCTCATATCTAAATGAGGGACGCTTTGATTGTTCTTTTGATTTTTGCTTTGGGCGGAGTGCGCGATGGCCACGAGGAACGGACGTTACGCCTGTCGGTCTATTGGAGAACAAAAAAGCGTTAGTAAATTATGTAAATTTATGCGCGTGCTTCAGCTCTGTCGAAATTGGCCATCGCCTTCCTTGTTTGAAGATGACGTAGGCTCTCTCGGTGCTTTTTTTTGTTATTCGCTTTCTTTTCAGTCACCTCCCTTTTTGCTTATTTTAATTTACGGAGCGTAGAAATTAATAAATATTGCTGTAATGATCGAGAGGGAGCATCGTGGTCATGCGCGATACTTCTGGGCTGATTAACGTTGCTCAAAAGAACGGGCTTTACGGACAGGTGGGGCTGTTCTTTATCGTGTCCCTTGACTGGGTGCGTTGTCTTTTTACGCAATACACACACACATAAAAAAGAAAAAAGTGGTGCATGATTTTATTCTGAATGCATCCCTGACCCACCCCGGGTTGCAGACGAACTGAAACTGGACGAGAGTCCGTCTTGGCGTCACCGAGTTCTAGCGTTGCGCTTGTGAAACGCCGGAAGGCGATGAAACAAGCGAGGCGGCGCTGCAGTAGGTCCACTAGTAACTACGTCGGGACTCGGAAAGAGGGAGGGGCGGGGCAGGAAGGTGAGCGCAGGCCTTTCATTTTAGGTATATTGATTTAGGCATGTGGAGTCCTGTCTGGCATTGAACCTGTCAATCTTCAGAATACAAGGCTTCTTTACAAGTTTGAAAATGCGCATTCGTAGCCCATTTGTTGATTACCAAACCATCTCAATATAAACTACTCATCATCTAACGACCGTATTTATAAACGCTGCTCAACTCCAACTTCATTTCGACTCAATCGAGGGAAAAAAAAAAAAACCTCCACTCAAGACGCATTTGTACTCAAAGACGCCTCTATGCGATAGACTTATTTCTCAAAGCGCCTCATCGCGGCATTCCGCCACGTTATGCACTGTGGGAATCAGTGGGAATCAAAATTCTATACGCGTTCTACTCCTGGCCCACAGGTTCCCAGAATGCAACACGCGCGGGAACGGATTTATGGAAGTGGTCTATATCCTCCATGGAGAAATTCCTCGAGATTTCGTACTCTACCCCAAAGCACTTTAGACATGTCCGAAGACGAGATTATACCAAGATGTTTCGTCTAAAACATAAGTTTAGTGCAAAATACAAATATATGGATCACCTTCATAAGGTAGGAGTCCTTTCTTGCACTACTAATTCATTTCTTTAGTCTTTCGTTCCACGCACCTCTATAATGACTGGAGCCGCATTTCCTCTCTAATAGCCCTATAAGTAATTTTGATTTGTTTCAATCTGCTTTCTAGAATATACCTGATTAATTTAATGTAATAGTTTTAGAACCAAAAATATATTTTTAATTGATTTTGCATACATATATATAAGAATTGCTGCTTTCTAGATAGCGGACTGTATAGGATTCAAGTGTTTGTGTCGTTTGTATCCATTGTTGTTTGTTATTCTCTATGTATTATTTTCAAGTTTCATTTCATTTTAGTTCTCATTAATTATTCTACCACTTCCCTTTATATTGCTTCAAGCCTTGAGGGTATGTATAAAAAATATTTGTTCATTATAGAGTGATGTTTTGTTAATATGGACGCCTCCGCTACCCCCGAAAATCCTCCATAATGTGAGTTGTCCATAATAGCGAGACAGCAATGCATGCATTTCCCCAGTTTGTCCCCAAAAATGGTGCCCATAAAGCGGGGTATCCGTATTAATGGTGTTCAAATAAACGAGACATGACCGTATTCAAAAGAATCTGCTTTACAATCACTGAAATCGTGGATTTGAAGCTTTTACTGGCCAGCCTGAACTATAGTTATATTTCGTTAAAACAAACACAATCGCTTTCTAGTCTGGCAACACTGTGGGCAAAATTTGCGGACCGGTCTCTTAGAAGCGGTGTGTTCTGCGCTGTGTCAGCTTAACTGGGGGATCTGCTCAGCCCAGCTCTCATCTTTGATATCGTCAGAAATGCAGCCCTAAGATTCATACTGGCTTAGGTCACTCCACGTGACCTAAACGCCTTCAGTTTTCGAGCTGAATTTAGCCAGAAAATCGATAAAAACATAGGTCCTTCTTCACTCCCCGAAGCGACTGTTTAATGTCTTCTCAACCAATTTAAGCGATCGTTTCACAACAACTGTATTTCTTGCATTAAAGAACTTGAAAAAATAAAGGTCGCTCACAATTATTCTTTTTGCGGCTTTGTTTTTTTGGTTTCAATTTTGCAAGTTTGTCCGAGACCTTGCACGGCGATGCGTTAAGCCGGCGTTCCACTACTTGTACATCGTACAAAAGACAGTCTGCACACAGGTTCGAACGCGAGTCCCCGCGAGATCCGTGCTTCGAATGCCGCATGGCAGTGAGTGCAAGGAGAGACTTGGTACGCGGCATTCGAACCACGGACATTGGAGTGACTTGTGTTTGCAGACTATCTTTTGTATGACGTATGAGCAGTGTGACCCCAGTCTTTACACTTCACCTTTGAGCAGTGACCTTCCCGGTATATTTGGTGAGAAAGCATGCCGGTTATTGTAGCAACATTGAATTGATGCATACGTACGCACCGGTTCAGTTAGTGTGCAATTATGTTAAATTATGCACCAATTCAATGGTGCATAAGATTCACCAGTTTTAAGACTTAAACACTATCTGCTGTTTTCTGTCTTTACACTGTCTTACTGCGAAAGGCAGGCTTGAAAAATACTCATTACAAAAATCAGATTGCATGTAGTCGATTACTTTTGGAGTGATTTGGTAATCACTTGAATACAATTATTAAAATGTAATCACAAGGATATTCTGATTACTTTTGGAAGAACTAAAATTTACTGCAACCGTTAGTAACTTGCCCTCCTTTTTAATGGCACCCCTTGTTTCTACTAAGACATCCTTGATTCAAACCTCCCAGCATGTTTCACCAAAATTCAATTTAGAAGATAAGTATATAGCTTGTTATCCCGTGATTCTAGTCCAAGAACGGACAGTACAATATACCAGTTTCCAAACCGGTAGAAAATTGTGTCGTTTTTCAAAATATGAAATAACCGGAAAAAACAACGGTTCCTTTTTCGAGTAACGGTCAATCGCTTTTCTTTTAAGTAATCAATGAATCCGATCAACACTTTTTAACCGAAAGTATTTTTACTTGTAGTCGATTATCTTTTTCGAGTAACCTGTATAAAACTGGTCAAACGGACGTAAAGCTTTGATAACGTTCGGGAGTATACGCGTGCTTGTGTATCTCTGGACATTCGCATGTAAGTACAGCGCATCAGAATCTAATCGCTTTTGACATTGCCCGAACCAGAGTGTCGAACCGAAATTTTTATCGGTTCGGTTCCGGTTCGGGTTCACGGCTTTCGGTTCGGTTCCGGTTCAGTTCCAGGGAGCAAAAATAACGGTTCAAACCGGTTCGAACCGGTTCGAACCGGTTCGAACCGGTTTGAACCGCTAAATCGAGAATATATTTTCTGCGTTGTTCTGCCAATATACACCATATACGCCGTGAAACGATTAACTATATAGTTTCGTCGATCGTCCGTGAAATGTACTTTTGTTTTTAGGTACCAAAAATAATAAATTTCGTTATTTAATTTTTACGCAAGATTAGAAGAAAATCTACATTAACATACTAACGTCGTGTTCATACGACTCAACCTCCCTTTGTTTACCAGTAGCATACATTTTACCTGAATCAAAATTAATGTTGAAGTAGAAGAGTAAAGAATTGAGGTTGTTGTAGGTACATACCTGTAAATAGATCAGCTTGAAATTTAGAACTACTGTATTTTATTATCCTTTCTTCGTGTTTAAGTAAAATTCTAAAGTTCAGGCTGATCTATTTACACGGTATAAAACGTTGTCGCGAAGTTTGGTAGGTAGCCTAAAATATCCGGGATTGGTACGACTTTGTGTCGCGGTAATAAAAGTGAAATCGTGATTGTGTCCTTGAACTAAGGAATTAATTACATCACATAAAATTATGAAATGAGCACCTCGTGGCCATATATATCACAAAATAAGGTTTACAAAATACACTTCACAATGTATATGTATATGATGACGACACAACTGAGCTAAAAGCAATGCAATTTTCAATATGTAACAAAAGTTTTAGGATAACTCTTTTGCGTCTATTTTTATTGAAACACCGAGAGGTAATCCAAATGCTTGTTGTTCTAATAAAACATTGTTTACACTCAGCACAGCATACATGCGACAAATCATGCAGCAAGAAGTAATCACAATTGTTCACTCTAATCTATACGCACCTTCGCACTCATATCGCATCTGGCCCAAAATAGCGCTTGCCCAAGTGAACATTTTCTTATAAAAAATATGCTGGCATCACCAGGCTGTTGAGGTTTGTTCTTGAGAAGATGCCGGTCAATTTAATTTGCAAATGAGCATCACCCTTGCTAATTGACGATTTTAACGCGATAGCGTTAAGGAGCTGATGTCGCAGAAAAGCCGATGTCGGTGGCGTGACTGCAAAATCTTGATTGGTCGATAGGTTCATGACGTCAGAGCTACATACCCTCGCGCAAGAATTTCGAACAACCCACAATGCTCACGTGAAAAGTAACATCACGCGTGGAATGAGGGTGATTAAAACATGACATGTAATGCGAATTGAAGGTCGCCGTATGTCTGAAATGATTTCACTTTTGAAAGTAATTCCTTTGCCTTAAAGAAAAAGAAAAATTATGAATTTTAGGCGGGATTCGAACCCACGACCCTTTGGTTGCGAGTCAGACGCTTTCACTAGGCCACGCGCGGCACGCTTGCGCAGCAAATGAGAATGCGATGCAAAAGAGGCGCGTTAACGCTATCGCGTTCCACTTTTAAAGGCGAAGCTTAAGCGGCCTTCAAGATTCTTTATTGTTAAGTAAAACGAAGTAGTATTTCACGTTCTACTCGACATGTCAGCTACTTAATTGGACACTTTCTGACGGTTTGCGTGCGTAATCGTCATAGTTCCACCGCGCGTCCCTGTTTACTTTGTTTTTATCCAGCCTACAGACACAAAAAAGTAATGTTCACCGCATAAAAGAGGCGATAACAGACTTCTATAAGTTTGAGAATTTATATGTGTTAGGAACACATAGTTATTTAAGTTAGCTTCAATATTAGAAATGCATGTAAGGCCGTCCCATATCACTTACAACGTGCCTGTCGAGGATAAAAACGCCAGAAAAGATTTGCAGAGGAACTTTCAGATAATTTGGAGGGAGGGGGGGGGGCATTGCTTTAGGGTGGTCGGCCCCCTATTTATGTTGTCAAATATTCAGCTAGTAATTAAATATATTTTTACAACGATCAATAAATTTTACTTTATAAAGTTCACGTAACCGCATGAGACCGACGCGGCAGGACGATACTCGAAAACTGCCCGAGCTGTGGAGTCTGCGTAAGAGTGTTTTTTCTGTTGGCTGATTCGCAGTGTGAAACATCGAGTTGCAGGGTACGCCAAAAAGGACTCTGTGCTCACGTGATGGATTGGAAGTCAAATACACGAAATGTTCAAAACGAGAGACAAAATTAATGGTTTTTTTTTTCCAAATAATCCCTTGCAGAACGCCTTACTGCAAAAAGAGATGCAAAAAATGCACGCAATGAAATTCATAATTTGACATGTATATCCCCCGAAGGACAGACGAAGATTTTTAAGATCTTAGTATAAATTACATTTCATCAGCTTGCATGAGCTCGAACCTTCGCAAAATACTGCCTCGGGAGGCTAATGTTATATTTGGTTTTACCGTCACTTGTTTTGGGTCCTCACTTTACAACACTATGCTTGAATAGTCATGCGCTCTAACATTTCTCTAGGCTGCCATATATCGTCGTGAGACTGCTATAAATACTGTGCAACTTTACAATTACGACATCTATTGCTAGTGTTGCAAACATCACATTTCCGCAGAAAGCTGAACTGTTTAGCATGGTATGCACGTGACGTCATCACACTATAGGCTGGTGGTCATTCTGATTTCTTCTTCCTGAGAAAATCGAATTCGATGGTGCAAAAGGAACGCTGCAGGAGGTTCAAGCTCAGTGAAAGCCAAGTATTTGAAAGGCACGAAATATTATTCTTAGTGCATCGTCGTGAGGGACGGCGCCAGCGTTTGGCACGACAAAAACGTGCTTTTTGGCAATAGCGTTTTTAAAAACAAAGTAGCTGCCGAGGTCACGCTTTTTGGTCTGCGCCAAAGACGCAGGGAAGAGGAACCTTTACAACAAAGTATGTTTTTAAAACTACCCCCCCCCCCCCCCACAACACACACAAGCGCACTTCTTCATACAGCGGAGCTGTTAAGGGCTAGTTTTCCCGGTATCGTGTCCGTCAGCAAACAAATAATGACACGAAACTCTGGACAGCTACTGCCATTTATAAATAACGACGGCAACCAGACGACCGGCTTGCCGGTTGTCTGGTTGCCACCGTCGCGCATAGATGGCGGCAACCTCTCCAACCTTTCCACTCTGGCTTGGCGACTTGCGGCCGGCCATAACTTCACTCCCACCATTGTACAGCTTCGCTGGTCTTCCTTCTTCACCGGAGTGGAAAGCCTGAAAGTATTCCTGAGGAACTGCCTCCTCTATTTGTGTGTGCTAATTCGACAATTTTATTTGACACTTGTTAACCGCAACCCTTCATTGCTTTTATTTTACACCCCGTGAAGTTTAAAGGGGTCATAAACCGATATCGGGTTGGAATGTTCATGACTTTTCCGAGACGTACTGGTCCTCTGGCCCAAGTATACTCGCACAGGCCGCCACTAATTCAGAAGCTTCTTTGTCGCGGTGAAATTGCGAGGATTAAATGAGTCTATTTCTTTTAGTCTTGTCTTCCCAAAGATTGATGTCGTAATTGTGGGATAAAAACCCACCGCCTGACGACAGTCGAGCGCGGCTCATGGATTGGACAGGAGAACTGCGTGAGCACTCTACATCGGCTCGTATCAATCAATGCCTAGGCAGACACTTGGGTAGTGGCTCGTGTCCAACCACTGCAGTAATGAGAATAGCCGAACTCTAACAATGCCTCGAGCTCAACACGCGTTTTCTTCCTTTAAAACCCCAGCGCGGGGGTATGATTAACGTTGGCGGCATATATGATAGGCACCAGGTCACGTGGCCGCTTCTGGCTATGAGTTGAGGGGATGAACGATGCTCATATTTGTCTAATATTTTGGCGACTGCCATTGCCTAGAAAAAAGAGCAAAGCCAATTTCAAACAGTTATTACGTTAGGAAGTGATCCTGAGTAGTATTTAGTACTGTATAGAAATGTTTTTATAGCTTCTTTAAGCAAAATACAGAGGGGTCGAAACTTGGGCAATAACTTGAGAACGACGCTCGTGTGAGACTTACAGCGACTGCCAACGTTCGGCTGTCCCTCTCAGGTCACTAAAACATCTTTTTATTAGGTATTCCTTCCGTCCACAGGTGTAGTTTTATGTAACGCTATATTAATATGTCGCATTTTGTCATTTCAGTACTTCTATTCTCAGGGACATCTTTCGGATGCAGTTCAGCAACAACAAAAAAATATTTGGGTGCCTCAATAATGCAAAATTGGTCATGCACCACTTTTTTTTGTACTTTCAGTAAATAGTGTTAAGAAACAACCCCTGACGTTGATGGCTTGCGGAAACGTCCATTAGTTTTCCCTAATAGCAGATGCAGAAAAAATAAAGAAAAGAGACAGCTGTCGATCTCCTCCTCAACTCGCAATTTGAACAAGCGGCCACGTGATCTCACGCTAATTATATACCGCCAGTGTTCATCACAGTCATGCCCTAGGCGGCTAGGGGTTGGAAAGCAAAAGTTTGGGCTGAGCTTCAGATATTGTTAGAGTTGGGCTATAGGGGTATTCACTGGCCGCCATATTTGAGGTAACTGTTTAGAGCGCATGCTGAGAACGAGCTCACATTAATAGGCTGCCAAGACCGACAATCTTGATGATGCGGTGTGCACGTTGCAAAATAACTGTGGAAGCTAGCCATCAGCACGTACTCAGCATTAGCGCACACGGATATGGCCGCCAGTGAATGCACCCTATTATAATATTTAATTGAACATGAGCCGTTGCACGAATGTTTGACGATGCTGATTGTCATGAACCCGAGCACTTGACTAGGGGTTATGAAAATCGCGTACGTCACGGTGTCACGTGACTCTCGGTGCAAAATCGTGATGTTATGTTACGTCATGCTGTCAACAAGGTTAATACATCCAGTGACTTCCTCAAATTAAATCAATGTGACGCAGTGAGTCACGTGACGTCACGACGTCACGTGACATTACTTAACAGCATGTATTGACACCATGACGTCACGTGACAACGTGACACATGGTTAATCACAGTGCCAATACAAAAGTGCCACGAAACCCACAATTTGTCATACATTGCAATTCTGTATATGACGATTTGATCAATAGTTAGAAATACAGCCGCCAATTTTTTATTCCCATATGTTCATTTTGTGACACTAACAAAAGAAATATTACCTTGAACCGTTTTGAACCGGTTACCGTTATATTTTTTTTCGGTTCAGTTCCGGTTCAGTTCCAAGATGGCGGCGAAGATTTCGGTTCGGTTCAGTTCCGGTTCGGCTATAAATAACGGTTCTGTTCCGGTTTTCGGTTAGGTTCGGTTCCGGTTCGACACCCTGGCCCGAACCCTGTTGGCACTCCCCCCCCCCCCCCGAGAGGAAAAGGAATGACGGAATGGGGCTCGGATCCTGAGTCACTCTTTCGGAGATGCGAGCAGGGTGCGGACACTTTGCGACCGAAGGGGCGCCACTCACTTGATCACGCAACGGCGACACCGAACATGGACAGGAAAAGGAAAACAACGAGCACTCAATTGTAAAAGACGAGAAGCAACGACGCCTCGGTGTCCCGGTGAGGCACCCGCTCCGGGATGCTCGGAGAGTTTCCGACTCCACTCTCCCCGGCCTGCTCAAAGCGAAAACGGAAGCTGAAGGAAAAAGCGATTGGGGAGGCTGAAGCAAGGAATGCACCGAGCTAATTCCCGCGTCTTCCGGTGGCCATCCCCACTCTCTCGAAAGTACAAGCCACATAAAAAAAATCCGAATGGAAGGAAAGTGAGACGTAGATATAAAGGAGCAGCACGGAGTTAGGGGTACATTAGTATTTGTTATGGTGGGTTCACGTGGTTTATCTTGGCAACGAGCAACATTCGTCAGATGATGATGATGATGACGATTCTGCAGCTTCTTCCAGCTCGAAGGAAATCCGTTTCCTTGCAACGATAAAAGGTAAAATAAAAATATAGATGAAGATAGATTATTGTTTCAAAGACAATGCCCTCTTTCAGTAGAAGGGTGGAAGCTCCCGGGCTTTCTGGTGCAGGTATGTACCGGGCCACAAGTGGGGTAAATGTTCCCTGTCAGATCAGTAAACAATCAAAATACCAAAGGCTTTCCTTTTTCCCTCCCTCCTCTCCAACTCTATTCTTGCTCCTCCAGTGGCAGTTAAGCAGTTAACCTTCTAAGGTGTTCCAAATTGCTGGCGGAAGCCTCTTGTATCTTTTGCATTTACGTGTGTGCGGTTGGCACGAGAACCCTCGATCGATCGGTGCAAATGGCTGGGGCTCGCTGTCGTCGATTCTCTGCGTCTACGCTATTTGCTTGCAAATAAATAGTCGTTCCTTACTGCTTTAACGACTAGGCAAGCGTGGAGGAAGCGGGTTGTGCTCGGTACACGGGGACAGTTCAAACAATGCAGTCAAGTAAACTGATATACAACGCGGAAAGCACGAGCGGACGAGGCAGAAGGGAGCGAGAGTTGTTCCCGTACCCAATGTCTAAAAGGTCGTTACATTTCGCCTATTCAGTGGCGGTCGATGCCGTTGCGGTGATGGCTCTCTAATTTTGGGTCTCGAGTGGCATTTTTGCGACTAGGCAAACAAGGAATGCGGAACGAGCAACTCCCATTTAGGTCCCCGTGTATGCCGAGCTAGCGCTGTCCGGACCTGTGGCTCGAGCAAACCAAGGGCCACCCTCTGCGTGTTTGTGTTTTGGGAAGGGTCGCCGTGTCGCGCTGGCGACGGCCACTGGGGTTCTAATGCAAAGTGGACTTTTGACGACCGTGTATGTTTGTTCCTTAATTGGTTCGATTTAAATGCGTTTTTCGTCCGTACGAGGAAAGGGACTCCGCTCCGTAGGCCGAGTCGTTTTGGCAGCGCCGAGCTTTGTTTACGCGACGCCGCGTGTTTGCATAATCGAGCAGGAAGGCGGGGTCCCCGGAACGGCACGCGGCGTTGAGACCGCAGTCTCACCGATCCGTCCTCGGATTTTGATTATTAATGACGAGTGCTCCCTCGACGCTGCACTAGTGAGTCGTCGTCGATGAGAGTTCCGTCGAGGTGAACCGTGCTTAGCCGACCACGTTTTGAGTACAGCGCTTGTTCCGTAGAAGTTGATAATAATGAGATACTGAACTCACAGCCGTGGCCTTGTTCGAATAATCTGAGTACAGTATTTCCAAGACTATAATCTGCACCCGGTCTGCAGATAGCAGAAATAACTTTAAATTAATATTTTGTTTTAGTTACTCCGCAACTGGTGCATACACTGCAGCTGGTCCAGTTTTCGCCTGGTGAGTAATTCGCACGTAAAAAACAAAACAAAAAACTTCTTAATCGTAGACCAACATCAAAGTGCCTGCTTTATTAACACACACCAAAACTTTTTTATTATACAGAAATTTATTATACAGAAGGCACCCTCAAACTCTCCATGCAGCTTTTTTTCCAGCCCAACCATTTTAAAAGATTGTAAATAAACATGGAATTTAAACAAATTGAAATTATTATTAACATAATCGCTCATTCTGAAATTTTGTCAAATCTCGTCAGCACACCCAAATAACCTCTGCCGTTTTCACTTCTTTGTAATCCGAAATTAGAGCGCAGCTCTTGAGGTATGTTGATTTTGTGATATACCGTGGTAGAGCATTTCGGACGGAGAAATATATATATATTTGCTTTTTTTTTAGTTTTGTTTGAGGTTAGGCCAGGGAAGACGAGAAGGGTACAATGGGAGCCCCATAATGCAACGCGCGCGGTGTTTGTTTCATCGTGAAACGTTTTTAGCTAGTTGCTTCGGATTTCGTGAAGCCGCATCTCGTGAGGATTTGGCCTGTGACGTCACATGACATCACAGGCCAAAATGGCATTTCCAGCTAAATCTAGCTGCAAAATTACGTCACGTGACCTCAAGAATTGTTGAGTTTCCCCGATAAATATAGCGGTGAAAATGGCGCCACATGACTTAATGTCATGTGACTCAAACCACAAAGTTGATTTCCCCACGAAATATAGCGAGAAAACTAACGCCCGATGACCTCAACAGCTCACTTCTCCGCTAAATGCAGCGGGAAAACTGAATTTGTGTTGGGGTCATGTGACGTCCGTTTTTCCGCTAAATTTGGCAGGGACACTGAATGCGCTATTTTGCATTATGGGACATCCCACACCTACAAACCAGTTAAGTTTCTTAGCAAAATTTAGCGGGGAACTTAATTGGTGTATAGGTGAGTGACGTCTCATATTGCAACGCGCGGGGTTACGCCGACGGCGACGGCGACGCCGACATAAGCGGAAAACGGGCTCATAAGAGCTGCGCTCTAAAACAAATACGTGTATAATCCGCACCCGTAGGCAGTCTGAACGGCGTAAAATTTATATATATGTAGTCTGAACACTATGGCACGCCTTGATTATTCTTGGTGGTGTTTGCCGGAGCCGACTGAGCAACGCGTCGTATTCAAGGTTCAGACACTAACCTCGCCAACCAATTGCTACCCTTCACAGACTTGCAACCGAGTAAGACCGAGAGGCACAGGACCAGTTTTAAGCCTCTTGCGACGGTGTAAGACCGGATGTGCTGCGGCGGAGCAGGTCCTACGCCGTCCTGAGAGGCTTAAATACCGGTCTTGTCTCTCTCGGTCCATCTCGGCTGTAAGGGATCTAACGGCGCTTTAAATATACACAAACACAAACAAATATCTTGAGTGTCACATGCGCAGATCGTAAAGTCAAATATTCACCCTGAAAAGCATTTATCCGAATTTTTATGGTGTTTATTATCTCCAAAGCATGATTCTTTTGTAGTTTGCCGCTTAAAGCAACGTGGTGTATGTTTAAGCACAAGAGCTGCAAATAACGGCAAAGAAAAAAGCAATGAAACAAAATAAATAAATAAAAATACCAGAAATGTAACCAAACCGCGAGCGCGTCAGCCGAATAAATAAACGCGTCCACCGATCACGCGACGTAAGAGAATGACCCCCTGTCGTGCCATATGCGCTCTGTCAGGGATCCCGCGAGAGGCCTGCAGCTTGCTAATTCACGCTTCATCCAGTCGTAGCGTAGCCGTATCAGACCGGTCGTCCACATTCGCAAGCTGTCCCCAGGCAAACCGGCAATACCACGTCACGCTTCACTTCAGCGCGTTCCTATTCTGTTGCTTGCAATTACACCGTTCCGTCTCCAATTGAACCGTAGCCAGGTATCATCACCCTGACGCCGCTCTACTCCAAATACGACAGACAGGCCGCTCGGAACAAGAGCCCAAACTAAGTCCGAAAGATAAAACAACGAGAAACGGTAAACCTAGCGTGAAGCAACCGCAACAGGTGACTGTCGTTAGTTTTTCCCGCTTGTTCTTCACAAATTATCTGGCAACGTTCTCCTTTTTGACGTCATGCGTGACGTCATTGATATGGGCACCTGGATTACGATGTGTACCTGCGCCGAAGCCCAAAATTGTGCTGGAGCGCTCAGTGTACCTCGTTCTCGAAGAGGCATTATCTAGTACGAAGGTTACAGCCCCTTATAGTCCGTTGCAACACAAGAGGCCTGTTTCGCTCGTCCAGGGTGCGCTGTAGCGTCCACGAGACGTGACCACAAAAGACGCACCTTCTCTCGCGTCCGCGAGACGCGAACATTTACTGCTAACGTTAAGCGGCCTCCTAGCGTGCCATGAGCCGCGATCCATGGGCGTAAACAAGCATATGTCAGCGTCCCTGCAGCGTCTACCCACAGGCAGTAACAGAGCGTTTGAAAGGACGCAACACGACGCACGACGGCGACGCGACCTACAAATTTCCAACTTTGCTCGCCTGGGGTGCTCGTCAAAACTTGAGGGCTACGCGTCTTGAAGGTAGGGGAGGGAATGGAAGGACAGGGAGGAGGAAGCAGACGAAATCCTGGAGAAGAGAGGTGGTAACCTCCTCCGTTCCGTCTGCTTCCTCCTCCCCGGCCTTCCTTTCCATCGCCCTACCTTCTTATGTTGCAACGGACTATAGAAGCAAAGGTATGCGCATGACGTCAAAGTTACAAAGCCCCTGTCCCGCCCTAAGCGGCAAACGCGCTCAAGCTCGACGAGAGTTGCAGTAAAGAGACGGACACGTACTTCTTTGGGCCGCCGCGTGCTGGGGTCGCGCTCATTGTAAGATGATACAAGATGCGCTGGCGGCGATGCTGACGTGAGCTAGACAGCGCTGCGTGAATCCACTATAAATGGCGTTTTTCGGGGGGGGGGGGGGGGACGCGCAGGTCTTGTCTTTGGTAATATTGGTCAAGCTATTCAAGGCACGGCGAGGCTTTGCTGGAGTACGCCACGTGATTACCGAGAGCTGCTGTCGTCAAAGGCACGCCTCAATAGCATTAAATAAAAAATTAAAAAACAAAACTGCTGGTAGCGATTAAAGCGCGCACAATTAATCTAGCGTGCATCCATGGATACTTGAGAAACGCATTTTGTAACATTCTTGATGCACTACTCTGACACTAAACGCGCGCACGCTTTCACGATATGGGACGATGAATTCGTGCCGTGCGAGAAATGGGTTCGTTGAAAGTGCAGCACCAGCTGCGAATCATAAAATGGTGTTATATGCGAGCCCCAAAAAGCTTATATTTGCTCTAATTTCTGGCACATGTAACCACCTACTATATTGTGTGAAATCCCGGGGATATATATATTGTTTTTGCCAGCAAAATATGACGACATCTTGTAGACCCTGAGATGGGGAACAATAAAAAAATGGACAAAGACAACAAAATCTCAAACGTAGCTGAAATTGATAAGAGCACACCAATAAATAGACTTCCGAACACATGGAGAAAAAAAAGAAAAAGAAGAAACTCAAACGCATAAACAAGACGATAAACGAGTTTCTACCCAGACAGCATAAGCCACCCCCGCCTCCAAATTTCTGGAAAGGGAACCGCCACCGAACAACAACAAACCCTAGGTCCCACACATAAGGCGGCCTCCAAAACGCTTAAGCCTAGTAAGCTCTATTTCCTACTTCGAAGCAACCGCTTCCGTGCCGCCTCCTCCCCTCCCCCCCCCCCTCGCAAGTTTACAAGCCATCCTCACACAAGCAAACACTCTTTCATCCGATCACTGATAACCAAAAACGGCTGGCTTACACAATTCCCCCGCTCGCGGATGCACAAATTCTCCTTAATTAGCCTTCTAAACAAATCCTTTTCGTTTCACAAAACGGAAATTTCATCCTGAATAGGGGAACAAACATTACACGAACCATCGTCATTAGCCAATTCAGAACTCTGCACCTTATTCTTTACACTCCTTTTATGTTCCGTAAGACGGTCATTTAAACAACGCCCTGTCTGTCCAACATAACACAACCCGCAGTCAAAAGGGATCTTATAGACCACTTCTGAGACACAGGTGACAGAGGATTTCTATGTTTTTTTTTCTCCACTAACATCCCTTACGTTCGAAGGTAAACGAAGTGAGCCTGTCCAAACAAAAGTCCGTTTTAAAAACCCTATTTACGTTAAACTTCGCCCCCAAAGCTTTTAGGCTATCAGAAATGCTATGAAAATAAGGAATCACACCTGGTCGCACTCCCAGTGACGTCATTCGGAGTGCCGTGTAGCTTCCCGTGTGCTATCTCGGAGCACACTTCCTCTCCCTCTCTCCGCTTTGAACTTTCTCAGCGGTCCCCAATGCGCGTACAAGCTGTCTACGTACACTTGAAACAATAAACCCTAGACTAAACCCCGCCGACAGCAAACGTTTGATTTGAACGCTGAAAGCGTTCCCGACCCAATGAACAAGATTTCTTCAGAGCATTGCCAATTAGTGGTCTTACCACTCCCCTTTCATGAATTTAGAATGAGCACTCCATCTAGAAAGAACCCTCTTCGCAGTTTCCTTCCCATAAGACCAGCAAAGCCCTTTATTATTGAATAGTTGCAAGTCTAAAAACTGCTACTTTCCATCTTTCGGTGACTTCTAGGTGAATATCAATTCTGGTGCAGCGGTCAAAATAAAGTTATGGATCTCAGTAGCTGAATGTTGATTCGGAGCGCAAACCAAGATGTCATCGACAAACCCCAAACAAAACCCCATCAACACCCAAAGAGCGGGCGAAATAAGTTTTTTCCTGCCAAGATGTTGAGATAAAACTCCGTCAACGCTGGAGCCACCGCCGAAACCAATGCTCACACCTTTCCGCTGTATGTAACAGTCCCCATTAAAGTTAAGCACAGTCGCCTTTAGATAGCACGTCAGAAATTCCAGGACGACTTTTATAGAGGGGAAAAAAAGAATCATCCCGAGATGCAAACATAATTAATGCTTACTGACAATGACTTCAACTGGTTCGTAACAGAGCTAGGTCAAATGGCAACTCGGATTGAAAATGAAACCAAAATAAATGACCGCTATCGCTTTAGTGGCACAGAAGTGATTTTAAAGATGCGACTAGCTGCTGTTCAGCGGGCGGCAAGCAGGTTAGCTTTAGTCAAGCAACACTGGGCGACGCGTGCCGCAGCACTCCCGTGACGTCAAGTCGCGGTGGTGCTACAGTTGAATCTGCACGTTGTACCGCGTACCGGAGTACCACGGTGACGTCACGTCCTGGCCATACAGCTGATGATGACTCCGAGTCAAGAGGTCCAACGAGTCAAAAGATCGAAGACTTAAAAAGATCCATCATGGGATCTCCTGAGCCGTTAGACCTCTTGTCACGTTGGACGTCTTGGCTCGCCATTGATCTCTTCACACTTTGAATCCCTTGACGCGTTGGATCTCTTAACCCACATTGGATCTCTTGACACATGTTTGACGAGTGAGGAGGTCCAACGCGTCAAGAGATTCATCATTGGACCATGTGACTCGATCAACCTCTTGGCTCCATATCCGATCACCGGGAAAGGCGGCAGCAGGGGGGGGGGGGGGAGTGGCTTCGAAGAAAGTTGGAACAGAAAGAGAAGGAAAAGAGAACAAAAAAGGCAAAACAATGAAAAATGATGACTTTCAGTTGGCAAGGAGGAGCCTGACGGTCACTACAGTGCAACCGATTGTGATCTCGCAAATAAAAACAAAGCAACAAAAAAGAGGGAGATCGGAGAAAAGCATGAAGGTGGCCTCAGGGGCGACAGGTTTTGGGATCCTGAATGGCTGGCTGTGTCACGGCGTTGTGCGTTTTCCATTTCAATCGGCTGGTGACCAATGGCATCTTTTCGTGGGGCACGCTTTGACTACCGGAGAAATTTCCCGAAAGGTGTGCGCTGCATGGTCGCGGGGACGCAGGTGGTTTCTTCAATCTAGGCGTACAGTTAGTCGGGGACCTTTTACGAGCCGCGTGTACGCAGCATGAACTTAACTGTCAGGATCGCTTGTGTGGATGATTTGGACAGCGTAATGTTTGTCAGTCATCCAGTGTGTCGACATGTCTTTCCGTAGCATATTGCCGGTCAGTGCAGCATGACTGCCAACTGGCACCACGCGGCTGCAAGGAGCACCAGCATCGGCGTGCGTTCGTGTAATCACTATTGCGTGGTGCACGAAAAGACCCCAGGCTATACTCCGTTTTACCTAAGGATGGAACGCAGCCGATGCTAGAAGCCATTCCCCGAGAGCATCATGGGGACACCTCGCTCCCCGCGTCGTTGCGCCAAACTAGAAGGTCCGGTGACACACCGTCGGCTCAGGATTGGTTGCGCTGGCTCGTGGCGTCCGCTACGGTCAATCTTAAATAGCAGTTGTACGGCCCCGGCAAAATGGTCAAATTGCGGTTTAGAGATATTGTCAAGAATGACAAGTGATGAGGCGGCGAATGACTGAGTCAACGGAACGTTTAATGGGGCGAACTTTGTGCCCAAAAATAAAAAGGAAAAAGAAAGATATATACAACCGAGCGTCGCGGGCGTTGAAGGCGGCGAAGCAGCAGGATCGAACGCTGAGGCGAAAACTGACTGCGGCTCGCCACGCGGAGCCCCTTATGTACATGCGTAGGCTTCTGGAACAATCGGCGTGGAAGGTTCGGCGTGTCGAACATTCTGACCTCGAATCAGCAACATGGTTCTCGAATTTGCCAGAACAGTAGATTAGAGTCAACAAAAATGCGTACCCACGGCCAGGAATCGAACCCTGGCTTTCTACGTGAAAGGCACGCGTGATGACCGTTAGGCCACGAGCGCGCTGCCTACTTGGTCAGCTGCGCTCGAGGCAATATGTCGTCCCTTGAATGGCTGACAAGCCATCGCGCTGTCTCAATATTCACAAACACTACTCAGATCTGTGTGGACTGCGTACGGTTCATCATCTGTATTCTCTCTGTCTGATCTCTCCTGTGTAATGGGAAAATTCCAACCAGGGGATCTCGTTTGGTTGAACAACGAAGCCCCATTGGCGGCGAACGTTTCTGTCATATGAAGTCTCCGCGGAAACAGATTGGAACCTCAAAACACGCACGACTGTTATTGTTTTCCGGCGCTCTCTGAGTTAGGTTTTTGCACAAGAAAAACGTGCTTCGCATAAATTAGACTTCACCTACAAGGTGATCTATAGCACATAATATTAGTAAGCATGAAGGCGACTACAATCGCGTTTCAAAAACGTGCGAAGGCTGTCATCTTTCATGGCCGCGGTGGGACATTTTCTTGTGATGAATAGACAAATCGATCAAACGATCGATAATTCAAAATGATATGCACGTACTCTGTGTCGTACTTCTTGTAGCAAACTAGTTTTCAAAAAATATCTACCCTATCATAAGGTATATTCTAACGTAAGCGGTAAGTACTAAGCTAGTTAGCAAGTTTGTTTAAGCCTACGTTCTTAACCTACCTATTAAATCGCGTTCATTGGTAATATCGTGTGAGATTAAACGGACGTCTTACATCCAATCTGTAGAAAGTTCGTTTCGTAAGCGCAATCTTGCTCTTTCGGGGATGGTTTCTTTAAATCGGACTACGCGACATCTCCCCATCTCCCCATCTCCCCATACGCGACATCTCCCACAACACCTTTCGCAAGGTTTCAACTTCTCTGCGGTTTTTCTGAAGGCACAAATAAGGAGATTCTCAGCTGAACTTATTGGTGATATCATGTACATCGGTAGTATTATCACAATTCACCGAAAAACTGAAGACAATAGAGTATTGATCTACACTTCCACGTGTGTCTGCTAATTACCTTCACTCAAATTTTCGTCATGACTGAGTCAGTTTTCTTCAGCTTAAGCGCTGCTGACTTTGAAGAGGAAAGTAAAAAACAGGCCTCACCCCCCCCTCGTCGGTCGCGATTGTGTTGGTGTTTTTGCTATTGTGTTTTATTGGTGTGGGTACGCATTAGTTTTTTTATACTTGGTACAGACACTTTCCAACGCGCGTTTTTTCAGAATTGCGCATACTGATTGCCTTGTATAACACGTAGTACATTCCATTTCCGACCATAAACTTTGGAGACAAAAACTCACCGGAAAAAAGTTCACCGGATAGAATCTCTTCGAACATAAGCTCTTCAATTTTTCACAAACCCCACCAACCAAACCTCGCCTTTTTTTAATAAGCCAAAACAAAAGCAGAGAGAGCGCAAAGTTGGTACTTCTCAGGGATGGCAAAATGATTTTGAATTTGTCGGGAGCCATTAGTTTTACCAGAAGAATACGTTAATATTCCACCGTCTTATTATAGCACTTAGAGATATAAGTATACCTAAGAAGCAAGGGCAGATTAAAAAAAACAAAAAGCATCGAATGTCATTGTCCATTAAATTTTAAAATTGCTTATCACCGCAGCCATGGTATTTTGAAACGAGCAACGTCCTTGGTGGTGTTGAAATTGTTTGCCATTGTATTTTTCAATTGCCAAAAAATTTGCAACATATTACTCTAATGACGTCACAATTTACACATTCTATTAAAATTTGATGCTGACCAGGAAGACTGGTGAAAGTTGGACATAATTATCTTCTACTAACAACTTAAACCTGTTATATTTTTTAAACTAAATACTTAGGCACCTAGGCACTAAATCGCTTTCTGCTCTTTATTGTGCAGCTGAGGGAGAGTGGCTGCCTACACTTGTTTGGCCGAAGTCCGGAAATTCGTTTTATGAACCCGCTTTAAGATCAACATTATTGTTACTACTGCTAAACCAAAATTGCTTTGCTTTCAAAGGGCCCCTCCCTGAGACTAGGAGAGGAGTTCTGAAGGGCTTTCCGTGCTCTTTTGCAATATGACGCGGCAGTTCTCGAATCATTGGTCCTTTTGACTTATATTGTATCTCTTGACTCGCGTCTGCTGAGTCTTGGAGATCATATTCTTGCACCTTCTGACTCGTTGGTCCTTTGGGCTCGTTGGACATCTTGACTCTCCATGGATCTTCCGACTATTTGGATCTCTTGGCGCGTTGGGCCTGTTGACCCACATTGAATCTCTTGACTCGTGTCCGGCGAGTCATAAGGTCCAACGTGTCAAGAGATCTAGTATTTAAACTTTTGTCTTGATGGATCTTTTGCCTCGTTGAATCTCTTGACCAGAAGCGGCTGATGATCAGTGTTGCCATCCGCTTGAGGAGATAGTTTCGGTCTGCCGCATGAGCGACCGAAATCAAACTTTCAGCCGTGATACTTATAAAACTACACGGAATATCGAAAAAACAACTTACTCCTTGTGAATTAGGGACACTTACTGAGCTAAAAACACTCGCAATACCAAATTAAAAATTATTGACCGGAGCTGCCCTCTAAAGACTGATGAAGCATTCACTCGTTGGCAGTTTCCTCGATACTGATATTCTGTCTACCACGTTGCCAATACTGTCATCTGGGGTTTACTAAATGTCGCGACAGAGACCTGCATAAATGTAGCACTGTTCGCGCGACATTTTTTAGAACTTATTGACATATTGTATCTGCCTGCAGATAGTCTGCACTAAGTAAAACATCAACTTATATTTTAAATGTATTCGCTGTCAAAAATAAACGTTTGTAAGCGATGCGGCAATTGAAAAGCTCCTGCGAGCGACCAGATTCATTGAGTCGACACTGTGCCAGATGTGCCAGGCGTTAAACAGCTTTAAGGATTTTACGGACATATTCTTAAACGCCTACTCGACTGCACGCCAACCATACTTATGGCGAATTCGCGTGGTCAATCTCCGGCAACTTTTTTTGCCGGACGCCCGGCAATAGCGTTCGCGTGGTCGGGATCCGGCGGGCGCGCGTCGTTCGGGTGGCGGTTCATCGGCAAGCGCCGGCAACTTTCCGGCGCTTTTTTCGCCCGAGCTCCAAACGGCCGGGCCAGCGGGCGACCAGTCGATATCCGGTGGCGTCGGTGTCGTCACATCCGAATTTGTCGAGGAGAAAACGAAACTGATTTCAAGTCACTCGGAATTAGCCAACGCGAACCGTTGAGCGAGCCACCGCAGCGTCGATCGCGTCACACTGAGGGCAAAATGGAGGATATGGAACTGGACGACCGCTTGCCATTTCCCCCATTTTCCATCGTAGACGCGCAGGCCATCGCCAGTTTGTTGTTTATATACCCTGAGTCAGATGGGAGCGGCAGGGACGACACAGAGGAGGATATTCTTCTGTTTCAAACAGCTTTTTGTTTGATGTTTTCGGTTCCCGAGCCGAGGCCAAAAATCGAGGGCTACATCGAGACCGTCGTCTCCAGGTACAGCGACGAGGAGGTATGTTATAAAGTAGTGCGAGTTCTAGGGGCACGTTGCTAACAAATATCTTTTCACCGTAGTTCCGACGGAACTTCAGGCTTCACAGGAGTACGTGCGAGAAATTGATTGCCGGCTTCGCGACATCAACTGCGTACCCTGACAGGTCAACTCACGGAGGAACACCGCAGAAGACGCCTGAGCATCACATTCTCGTCTTCCTATGGTAAGTCCTAATACTGCGCATCTTTTCCAATCAAGCTAATCCTCAAACCAGGAATGCGGCAGGGGGTGCCACTCTTACGGAAATTGATTAATTAGCAATGTCACCTGTAGAGAAGTTATATGCTGTGTGCGAAAGCGACCTCGCGGCCGTCTTCTCGGAGCATTTCAAACCCTCATGAGGGTTTGACGCATGTCGCAATAACATAACAGGCGGGACAGGCAAATAGCGTTCAAAAATATTAATTATCGAGATGACAGTGGTGGCACGACCGTTAGTCGCTATCTCTATACATTGTCAGCTCAGCTAAATATCATGCTATACAAAGTCGCTACAGTCTACACGAAGTCGGAATTAACCCCTTCCAAGTAGCGATAGGAACTGAAAGCATAGAATTCCCTGATACGCTGGCGAAACCCCCAAAGTACCAACGGCAACCCGTGGGCATCCCCTTCTCCGGCTAACCGTACCGCCAGCGAGAGAACATTCCGGCAGAATAAGAAGTGGGAAGTACTTTCCATGTAAATATATCCAATCACTGTCACTGGTGAACGTCATCCCGTGGTAGTCCTTGGACTTTTGATTGTACAAACACTTCGTAGAAGCACGTTTCAGCGATGACGCAGACGAACGGGGAGAAACAAACATGACGGACTTTTTGCGTGTTGTAGTGGGCCTGGCAGGCCTCTAATTAACCTGCCGCAACACACCGCAAGAGTTTCCGCACTTGGAAGTTTAACCGGGTCCAACTTCCTCACGGTGCGTCACGATACGGCCGGCGTCGTCCCGTTGCTAGGCTGTGCCGTTCCGCTCTTGAACGCAGTCAAACGATAGCGTGTGAACCATAGGGCCGGCTTGTTCGAAGCAGCGTACGGCTTAGACTGGGAGAAAGAAATCACTGCCAAGGCTTGAGACGCATCTCAAGTTCAGACTCAAACGATAACCTTGGCAGTGTTTTCTCTCACTGAGACGCTGTTCGAGCAAGCCGGCCCAGGCTTCATCCACAATGTCTTGTATCTCATAAAGGGCCAAGACTCACCGTTCTACAGCGATGACGTCCCCACTGTCGCGAGTCTTATGCCGGGATACTGCAATTAGCCAATTGGGGACGTAGCTTTTGCTGTTTGCCAAGTTATACTGAAACAAAGTTTAGTTCCCTGAATTAGATTATTTTTGCATGTTGTTGAATTGGTGTACTTTAACAAAAACCTTCACTGTTGTACAGTATGAAGAATATTGATCTGTATTCTGCATGTTTCCTCGTCAGGTATGCTGGCAACAAAACATCCATCCGAGATGTAGCTGGACGCTTCGGAGTGAGTGAGAGCACGTGCCACGCCATGATAACACGAGTGATGACGCACCTATGCCAGATCGCGTACAGAGTTATCAGATTTCCATCCGACCTCGACAAGCTCTCCAGCGATTTTGAGCAGGTATGGTTTCTTCATCTGCACGGATCAAAGATATTTGCTTGATACACAAAGATATTTGCTCAGATGACCTCGATTGGGGCCTTTCCCCAGGTTGTATCATTCATGCTGCGTGTAGAATGCCGCACAGACATCTTTAGTTTCAAATTACGACTGCCATAAGTGGACTCAAGTGAATATAACAGGTGCATATGTTGATAGGTCATGTCCTGGTTAGGCAGGGCAAAAGTGACACTTTGTTGTCCATGGTACTGCAGGTGGATGAAAGATGTACAGGCAAGGCTGGAATTTTACAGAGCATGGCACTGGCGTTTGAACCGCATCAGCACGCTACCTATCAGTGCTGGCTCAAATGCACGGGCATCGTGGTGCACATGCGGGTGTGCCGTCCAAGGGGGCCTCATTTTTTATGTTACCGTATGCTCAAGCAAAGTTCCTGTTCCCATACATTTTTTAATGTGAAACATTCTTAGCCTAGGTCCTCAGGCGTTGTGAAGCCCAAAAAACGAACGTAACCATGAGTCTAACTGCTGATTGGTCAATGAGTAGAGAGGAGGATAGTCACGTCCACCCACCTGCGCAGCGACTGCCGACGCCGATTGGCCTCGTGCACTGCACAAGCCCACGTGCGAGTCACGAACGCACAGAACATAGGGCTCGTGCTGTAGCTTTTGGGGGGGATCAGTGGCCGAGTGGGCTAGCGCACACCAGCTCGGAGCACGTGGAGCGAAAGCTCGTGCTGCAGAACCCACGACCCTGGGTTCAATCCCCACCCCTGCCCCTGCCCGTTTCAATCTGGATGAGCATCGTACCGGCGTGTGGTCGTGTACCACTATTGCGTGATGCACGTTTAAGACCCCAGGCTAGCAGTTGTACTGCGCTGGCTAGATTGCTCATCTACAGCTGGGAGGCTCGTCCCCTGCTGAGGCAGACCAAGTTGTAGGCTGTATAAACATACACACAACCCAATCTTTTGCTGTAGCTTTGACTTTGCTCGGACCTAAAGTGAAACAAAGTATTATTTGGCGCCGAACGCAGCTGCATCGGTTGGAGTAATGTACCCAGATGTTTCACGTCAAACTCTGATGAAGAACGCCGCCAATGCAGGCGTCTGGCCGCTAAAGTCAGATGCGCAGCCGAATGAGCCGCTATACCAACCGACGATCAAAAGAAGCGATGGCTTGAGCGACGGCACGGAGGTTGACGCATTTCAATAAAGAGACAAACCAAATGCATAAGCTGTGTCTTTAACAAAGAGCAAAGCCTCAAGGTTGAAAAGAAATGTATTGCAAATTGTCCCACAATTGTGTTGCTACGTGAAACGTTCTGGTTTAGCACTAGTGATGCTTAACAATAAAGGAACACTTAGCGTTAGGCCTAAAGTTAAGCACTGCATCACAATAGTACTACTAGCGCTAAACCAGGACGTTTCATGTAGCAACACAATTGCGGGGCAATCTGCAATAATTTTTTTAATGTCAAAACAACCCTAAGAGGAAGCTGCGAATACAGCAGCAGACCCTGAATTGACCGCCACTGTTTGCAGTGAGCCAATAACAAGTGACTGCCATTTTCTTTGAAATTGTGGTTATATGTATCGTTTCCTCTTTTCTTTCAGGTTTCTGGCATGCCTGGAGTTATCGGATGTATCGACGGCTCCTACATTCCCATCCGGTGCCCTGCAGACAAGATAAGGAGCACGTACATCAATAGGCATGATATCCTGTCCATCACTGTCCAAGGCATCTGTGACCACAAGAGGCGCTTACTAGACGTGTCGGTAGGGTGCCCGAGCAAAATTCACGACGGGAGAGTTTTTAAGCTTTCGACTGTCTCCAAGCGCATCCCAACTCTTTGTGAAGGAGCAAAGTACCATCTCCTTGGGGACGCTGCATATCCATGCAGGGAGTACCTTATTCCACCATACAAGGACTATGGGAACCTTAGTCCCAAGCAGCATGCCTTCAACACGAAACTGAGCTCGACACGAGTGCTCATTGAGAACGCCTTTGGCATTCTTAAGAACAGGTTTCGGCAGCTGAAGGTCCTGGAGTTCATTTCTGTGGAAAGAATGTGCCAGTTTACCATGTCGTGCTGTGTGATCCACAATCTGTGTATTGACGGAGATGACCTCATGGACCCAGGGGCTCCCGAGCCAACCAAGCGCACAACTCCCTACGAAGACGAGGACGAGGTCGAGGCTGCACTGCGAGTCTTGGGAGAGAGGAAGCGCAGCGCACTTGTGAGGATGGTTTGCTGAAAAAGCAAACCGTCCTCACTTTATGCCTTGATCTCCCTCTTCCAATAACTGAGTGAATGTTAGAAAAGCAGAAACTTTGGGACTTTTATTTTGTCTAGATTGGGCTACGGTCACGCTATGGGTGCAAAGTGCTGATCTTTTCTACCATGCAAATGTAAGCACAACCAGACTACAAGCAGACATTTGCACCGAGACTTGCATATGTTGTGAACGATCGGCACATTGCATCCGTAGTGCAAACACTAGGGATGTCGCGAACCACCTGAGGTTCGATTTCGAAAGGTTTCGATATTTTCGAAGCGAGCTGAGGTTCGCAATCGAAAAATGGACCTTTTCCGAGAAGCGTTCTGCGCACGCGCGAGCGCCCGATGCCAAGCGGCGGAAGTTGGCACCAAAAATCGAGGAAATTTGGAAGGAGGCTGTAGATCAGCGAGTAGAAAATGTAATTGCAGCATACATATAATTGTGTTACGCAAAAAAAGAAAGCGGACGGAAAGAATAACACGACGTTTAAGTGGACGCCACGGATGCCCCACTTGGACGGCGCGTTGGGCACGCCCCGCTGCTCAGAGAACGAAGAAACTGGTAGCGTAGCTCCCATTATCGATTGGTAGCGCAGGTAGGTCCCTTCCTCGATTTTTAGTTCGTGCAGCCACCGCCTGGTGCCGTCGGTATGTGAAAAAGGTCCATTTCGATATTTTCCTACCGACCGAGGTTCGAATTCGAAAATTCGTAACTTTCGACCACAGTAGAGTTTCGAATTCGAAAAGTTCGAAGCTTTCACGGTTTCTAAAATTTCGGGTTCGGATATTTCGAATATTATTTTACTTGAGGTTCGATAAATTCGAAGATTTCGAACTTTCCTAACTTAAAAATTCGAGATATTCGAAAAATTTGAATTTCTTGAAATCTGAAGTTCGAATAATTCGAAGATTTCGAAATTCTTTGGATATAAAATTCGAAAAATTCGAACGCTTCGAATTTTTATAGACATAAAGTTCGAACAATTCAAAGATTTCGAATTTCTTTCTACATAAAGTTCGAAAAGTTCGAAAGTTTCGATTCTCCTTTAAAGCTATTGAAAAAAAAACTTCGAAGATTTTGAATCTTTTTTAAGTCCAAGATTTCAACGTTCGAAGTCCGGTTTTAATGTTCCTCCACAGTTTCAGTTTGAAATAACGTTTTCACGACTCACTGGTTTTCACGAAATCAGGTTTAGAAAAGTTAGGGTGTGATATTTAGATTCCGCGAAGTTGGTCAGACAATTAAATGAGACGACGAGTGTCCCGGATGTGCTGGAATATTTGCCAGTACAGAGTGACGTGTGACCATAGATCAGTAATTTTGACCACCAGCCCAGGGGTGGGGGTCTTTAACATGCATTGCGCAGTAGTGATCACACGAACGCACTGTTTTACGATACTCACCCAGTTCGAAACGGCCAGGGAGGGCAGGAGGTTGAGGCTCAGAAAAACCTTGAAGCGACTTGGCAAATTACCTTCGCACCCCTTGCACGCTGGTAGTAATGCAATCGAACGCCGCCCGAGTGACGCTGGCATATAGTTAGTTAAGTTTGTAATTGTCCTGGAGGTTTATTTTCCGGGACGGAGGAAACGCCCCGC
This sequence comes from Ixodes ricinus, assembly GCA_037355805.1. Lineage (NCBI taxonomy): Eukaryota > Metazoa > Arthropoda > Arachnida > Ixodida > Ixodidae > Ixodes > Ixodes ricinus. The sequence continues at coordinate 114,547 of JAZHYW010008312.1, forward strand.
AAAAAGCACAGAAGCCGACACAACTGGAGGTCGAGGAGCGTTCTACCATACAAGTGGCGTCGGAAGAGAAAAACGGGGGGAGGGGGTGCTCTGGCCCCCTTCGCCTCCTTCCAGATATTTCGGACTGTAAAAGAAAACAATACGGGGAAAGAGGGCGTGGTCGAGCTTATTTTAATCTGAAATTATTTATGTGTATGTATAACTACTGTCGCTCTTCGCAGCATAAAAGATCGCGTAGACGCCGTAGGTGGTCATAGTCGGAAACTCGTTGTCAGAAGGCACTACTTGTCACATGCTTAGAGGTTCCGAAGTTCAAAGCTATGTCTTTTCGACCTCAATAACTGTGCCATTGGTAAAAGAAAGAAAAACATAACAATAAATGCGGGTATAAAAAGCTGGAGAGAAAAAAGAAAGAAACTATAAAAATCCCGCCGGAAGTGTTGTATTCTTGCATATTCAGAAGCTCAAAACTTCGAAACAAGTTTTCCTACTCAAATATGCACAGGCTAAAAAAAAAAAAACACTTCCCAAAAACGTAAAGCCAAAAAAAAAAAATTAATGACGTGTTGAATTTGATTAATATTAGAAATCTTCCCCATGAGTTAAAATTATTCCTCAACGTGAAAAAACAATAAATACATTATTTTGTATTCTGCAGATGGCAATGATATGTTACAGACGTACTGTCTGTGGTGTTAATTTAAATGCGATACCTCAAGCAACTTAGACGAAAAACAAAATACCAAGTTTAGAGCATAATTGCCCGTAGATACATGTTTGGATATTTCTTCGAAACTCATCTTGAGTAACAATAATCACATCTACTTACCTAAGCTATACATAGATCATTCTTAAAACGTTTAACATCTCAACCGTAAATAGCTTCGGCTTTAGCCCGCTTCAAATATGGCACAAACGGCAATCGTCAAAAACCCGTCGTCCTTCCTCGCCCCTTCGGGAATTAATTTCTTTAAAACTGAGCGTGCCAGAACATTGTAATAAACGGCATTGTCTTTGGTAAGAAACGCAGCACGGCACGTAAAAATTCGAGGGAAAAAAATTACGAATGTACCTCACTACTTGAATTCAAATGAAACCGTCCGCCGGTCTTTCGAAGTTCGACGAACGTCGAACTTTTACCCTAAAAGTTCGAAGTTCGTCGAACTTTTGATTTTTCAGGATTCGATAGTTCGAAACTTTACGAATTCTCTCGATAAATAAGTTCGAAAGTTCGAAAATTATCGAATTCCTTGGCGTAGGAAGTTCGAAATTTCGAACTTTTTAGTGCAAGAAATTCAAAAGTTCGAAAATCATCGAATTTTTTGGTCTGTCATGTTCGAAAGTTCGACAAGCATCGAATTTTGCAGCGTAATAAGTTCGAAAGTTCGAAAGGGATCGAATTTTTTAGCGTAATAAGTTCGACGGTTCGAAAAGCGTCGAACTTCTTCGTTTAACAAGTTCGAAAATTCGACTTCCGTCGAATTTTACGATATAGAAAGTTCGAAAATTCGAAATCTTTCGAACCTTTCGAACCGCTTGATTCGATCATCGAAACTTCGGTTCGAAAAAGTTCGCGGCATCCCTAAACATAGCCTTACACTACACTACTCAAGTGGTACTTCGGCTTCTCCTAATAGCCTTCGCAGCAAGTTTGCGGTGGTCTTGTTGAGTTGCACAAGTTCTTTGTGTCTTCTCTCTCGTTGCTCTTCTTGTCGTTGCTCTCTGGCATCCCTGCTAGCGTTCATTTCATCCATTTTTTAAAGAACTGAGCTAACTCTGCCATCCTGGCACGGCTTGGCTGCAGGGATCGGGGTCGCTGCTCGCGCTCTGCACTCCTCTCGTTACTCGTTGAAGTTGAAGCCACACTCCCGATATTGCTTGTTGCAGCCGCACTCCTGCTGGCACTCTGCGAGGCTGCACTCCTGCTGGTGCTCGCAGCTACTCTCCTTAGGTCCGATTGAGATGTTGCTCCATCATCTGGATCTGGTTGCAGGTCTTCCCGTGCTTCCTCTGCAGGAAGCTTCCTCCACACTTCCTCAACATTCCATATAATCTGTGGCTGTACACTGTCGTCCACTGACCTGATTTGCTCGAGCTCCTGTTCAAAGGGCACAGGCCTCCTTGTGGCCCCTGATGTCCTGTTATTATCAATGGCTTTTTTTTCCGTTTCATAACGGTTCTGACACGAGCCTCGCACTGGTCAGCAGTTTTGATTGTGCTCATGATAGTTTGGAGCTCATGTGCAATGGCAGAATACATCTTTTTCTGGTTACTAAACCTCTTGAAGGGGCCTATTTCGTTTTTAAATCTTACATACATGTCCATCAGGAGCCGCGTCTGACCATCGGTCCACTTGCAACCTGGAATAATTTTGTAGGGTTAGTACAAATGTAGCAGAAATTTATGTTTTGCACCTTTTATGAATTATATGTTTAGCTGGGTCTTTAGGCAATTCCTTCCATGTATCTTGTGTACAAAGTTGAACAATAAAGAATGGTGTCTAGTACACAAGGAACTAGAAGTGTGCTGCTACAGCGAATACAGTCGCTACCAAATGAGATTAGCTCAAGTGATCGACAGCCACAGCGATGAAATCGTCACTTCTGGAGGCTCGAATACGCCCGGAGAGAGAGTGACCGGGCTGTCCTTACCCTTCAATTTCTGGGATGTACACTGCGCGACCTGTTAGCTCAAACACGATGTCTGTGCTTTTTTTCCATTTTACTTCGAAGTTGTATTAGTGGGCACCAAATTTTACTGCTTAAGTTAATGCCACAAATGAGCACTTCCCACGACACCAGTAGTTTTGATGACACCCTTACGATTCTGAGAGAAAAACAGCAAAAACTGGTGAATGCTTCTTCGCATTAACAGTGTTGCCCTCTGTACAAGACACCTTTTTGCGGATGCTTCTGTGTGCAACAGCTCGCGCGTAAGGTAGTAAGATGCTCACATTAAAATGAACAATGTATTCCCACTAATATGTGCATATATTTTATTGGCTATTTCTGGATCTTGCTTGTGCACGCGTTTTCCATACACACAGGTGTATGGAAAACAAGAGTCCTTTCGACGAAGACGTTTCACATCTTCGTCACCCTCGAGAGAAACTGACGAAGGGATATCCTGTGTTGTAAAGATTCTCTATGTGTTTGCACAACTGCGGCAACACATATCGTCCTTTGCCGGTCCCACTATGACTTGCTTGTTGCGCCAATTTCTTTTTGTGCCGAATGTAAACTGAATTGAACAATTGGTCCTTGATGAGGGAAAACCAGACGCCCATCAAGGAAACTTCAGCAGCCCAGACTAATGCAAAACAAAACAATATGGCGGTGCTGTTTGCTCCACTATTAAGATGAAGTGACTACAGGACTCCAGAAAAGCACACAGCAAGGGCAGATATACTTTGTTTCAACTTATGTCCAGACGCAGCCAATGCTACAAGCGCCAGCATGTGGCCTTGAACAGTGCTAGCACTGCACGACTGTGCGTTCTTGGCAGGGACGCTGAAAGTCCGGAGCTCGCTCTTGTAGCATCATCTGCGTGTGGACATAGACAAAGCAGAGCGGCAGCGAACGGCTTCAAAGAGGTCTGGTAGCAGAAGCATCGCAATGAGGGACGCTGTAACAACTGTTTTAAGCTGAAACGAAGTATAACCATGGCAGCGACCTCCAGATACAGAGCTTCGGATTCAGATTGACAGGCGTTCCCCTTGGGCCGGAAGTTCCGATGTCAATGTTGCCAAAAGAAACTGCGAGACGGCTCATTTTGACGAGCCTCGTTTATAATTTTAGTTTGGACGCACCTTGGTGCAATTTCATTCTTATTTATACTTTTGTATCTGTTTGGCGCACGAAACGTCCTTAGGCGCAATCGGCGCTGCAGTTCCATTCCTGTTATTGGCTAATGCTACAATTTCATTGACTGCGTAGCGACAAGATGCTCGGGGTTTGCCATGCTCTACATTTCTCCAGCTATCATTTACTATAGAGGTAAAGTAGTACACTTCACAGATACTCAAAACAAATTTGAGCAATTGTAGGTACCTTTGTTCTGAGGCTCACCAGCAGGAATGCCCACTGGTTCATTACAGATTTCTGAAAAAAGAAAAACAAAAAAAAACAATCACTTTCAAACTGGGTTGCAAGCGCCTTTAGTATTGATTAGAATTAGTGGTTTGCGAGCCCTTCATAGAACATACTCATGCCCTCCGAGAGTTCGACGATTTGCACAAGCACACACCCGACACAAAGTTAACGCTTCCAGAACTTCGCAAACCGCAAATTTACCAACTCGACAGTTATCTACCCCAAAACGACAGGACCAGATATATGCTTACCGGAATTATCGCTGACTTGCGACGAGGTGCCCTGCATAGCTTGCGACTCAGCTATGACTGCAAAGAAAATTAACATTATTTTCTAGTATTGTGTGAATAGTGCTTTTTCGAACCGAATCAAATAGCGGAGACACCGAATCAAATATGAATTGAATAATTTTCGAATAGACAGTGCACTGTTTATAAAGTATAATGCCCATTATGAGTCATTAGAAACCGTTGTACTAATGCAAGGCTAGCTAGGTGATAATGACTAGAATTGAGAGCTGCAAAAAAATAGAAAAAGTAAAATGTGTGAGTTTGCCGACTACAGCAGCATTTTTGTGTCGCAAAATGAGGAAGCAGCACAAAATCACGTGAACAAAGCCATTCCGCAGCACTGAACACTTAAGATATGAGTGAAACAGGGAAAACCAACATTGTCAGAATGCTGAATGTGAGCTCACGTTATATCACAGAAGGCTACATAGAGAGCTTTGTAACAAAAAATTCTAATTTGAATCACATTCCTTCTGAGAAGCCACATGGGGGCAGAAGCAGTTTAAAATTATGATTCAAAGCGTGCGAGAAATATAATAATAATATTCATTCGCAAAGGTACTGAGGGCGGCTCGCAAGGCTAGGCAGATAGGTTGGGTTCCCTACGCATGAGCGTCTGCTAGCAAGCCAGTTTCGTGAGAATGTGTGCAGTTGACCCTAGAAGTAGCAGCAGACGGGTAAATCAACGTCGTGGGACTGGAGACAAACTGGTATTGCTGGTGAGTGGGGAGCCTACATGGACATTTTCGAGAGAAAAGCGTAGTGACATTTTATGGCATGTATGGCAGGCAGGTAAGCGCCTATGGAGAGAAATTCGCGGCGCTGAACCATTGCAAACCTGGTTCCGACTATTCGGAAATTCTTCGCGAAATATTCGAAACTTTGAGAAACAACTACTCGCTCTTCGAAAATCACGAATATTCGTGCGTCTTCCGCCATTTCATACGGTACATTTTACACTGGCTTTTAGGTAGTGCTCAGGCTTTTCAACGCACCTCTCATCAGAGAGCAGATTTGAACGTGAATGCGATTCTTAAAATTGCCTTGTTTCTCCTGTGATTTGAAGGCCTAACAGAGACTGAAATCGAAAATAAATACTCACCTCTAGCTTGGTGGTTCGTGAGGTTCTTGAGGACCTCATAGACCTCAGCCGTCACAGTTATTGCTTCGCTTCCCGCAGTAGCCATGGCCATGCTTCGATATGAAGAAAGTCACAGTGCAGAAAATTGTTTTCTTTGCACGTAGCGTAGGTTCGGTAGCACCTCGTTGGACCAGCACAGCCAAGGAGTCCAAGGAGCACAGTGAGCACAGCACAACGACAACAACGAGGTGGTGCCTCAACCAATGGACATTCCCGTTCTTTTTGCTCAGTGAAATTTGCGAGAGTTTAGGAGGTAACTTGCGCCGCCTAGGCAGGAGCAGAGAAAATGGAAGGGAGCGCCACTTGCGGGTAGCAGCAGCAGCAAACCGCCACCTTCTGGCGCTCTGCGTTCGGGTGGTGAGGGTCACGTGGTACGCCGCCGGCGTGAGTTCGGTTGCCGGTGCCACCGGCGCGGTCTTGCCGGCGATTGACCACGCGAATTCGCCATTAGTGGAGTGGGGGAAAATGTACACCTCTACACAAGATGCCTTTTGCTTCACAGACGCTTCTCGGCGATCCCATTCAGGGAGAAATTCCTCGAGATTTCGTATTTCCCTCCACCGTTCCCGCGTATATCTGGAGACGAGATTATATCAATCAACATGTTTTATGAATGAAATACTTTTGGTTCAAAACATGAATTTATGTGTTCCTTATCTTAAAAAAAAGTGATTTACGTGCGCTGCACTGTCCTTGAGCTGGTTTTCATGCCCTAAGAACGGATGTCCCGGTATCTCGTGATCGTAACTCGACTGAACCTCGCTTAATGTTGATTGAAAATGGGTTTATTAAGGCACGACTGGTACGACCGTCACTGTGTGTTACAGTGTCGATGGGCACTTAGCATAAATGCGGATTCACCTCTTTGAAACGCCACGGCGGGAGATAAGCGAACATTGCTGACTGGGAGAGACAGTGGTCTTTGGTTCATCGCCCCTTTCTTCGATCACAAGTTTTGAGGCAGGGTTGGGCAATATCGCGATACAAATGTATCGCGATAGTATTTCAGAAATACATTTCGTATCTGTATTTCTGTATCGCGATACATTTTTTTCACCAGTATCTGTATTCCTGTATCGAAATACATTTTGAATGTTCCTTTGTATCACGATACAATCAGGGTGAAATGTCTTTCGTTACATTTCTTGAGAAATCTTCCCCCCCCCCTCTCCCGAAAAAACAAATACAAATCCGAACGCATTTTTTTTTTTTTTTTTGTTTTTAGGTGCAAAGTTCCTTAGGGTCTAGCCTTGTCCGTCCGTCCGTCGGTCCGTCCGGACGGCGTGCTAGCTCACATAAAAAAAAATGTTTGCGCAGTCCACAGGATTCAAACCTGTGCGGGGAGGCCCCAATGGATTTCTAGTCCATCGCCTTAACCACTCGGCCACGACTGCGGGACGAGTAGGAGGCTCTGAGATGTGGTAGTAACTCAAGAGCTGGGGTTTCTGTCATGAATGAAACGTTGCATGTAGCCGCTCAACGTCTGTCTATTCGCAACTCCAGCCCGCCGCTCAAACTCCCGTGGACGAGCGGAGAACTAGAGGAACGGGGACGGCAGCGGCGGTGGCGGCGCGGAAAAGGTGGCAGAAGCTGTTGGCCTTGATGCGTGAAGCCGTTGTAACGAGAAAAGTGAGCGCGTTAAAATAGAAATTATTCTGCTCCACCTCGCACCAGCGGTGCACGAAGGACTGAGATGTCTAATTTCCTTAGGGCCTTTTTGTATATCGTATACGCTGCGGATTACTGGTCTAGTGCATGACCGCCAGCTCGATCTATGCTCAACGTGACGGCAAACGCTCCCTCCAGTAATGTAGAGCTCAATAGCGTACGGTCTACGAAAAGTCTATTCTTTGCCCTGAGTAGGCGAAAACTGGTCGCGCAACGATATGTCGAGCAATACACGTTGGGAATGGGTTTGCGTTCTAAGGCCGTAGGAACATGACCATTGATCCCAAGCACTTTTAAAAGATAGAATACGCGTACTTGCTTTCAAGTAATTACAAATATATATAAAAAATGCCCGAAGCATTTTAAGGGCGTCTGTGTTAGCCAGCCGTTCGTGACGAGAGCTTAGAACGGGCAGTTTTGGCGAGAGGGGCCGCAACGTTGCAAATAAAACGATACAAAAAAAAGAAAAAAAGGTACGGTATATTAAAATATCCATTTTTGGTAGAGGAATAAAAAAAAACCTAAACCCTAAACACGCCGATTATGGTAATAGGCAGTTTTAGCATAGCGTTACCGCAGGCTACCATTCGCTACCGGGAGCAAGGCAACGCTCCTGGCACGCGCTGAAAATTGTGCTTTAAAGTGCGCAGCGCGAGCCTCCGGTTGTAATTCTACACCGCACGGTAACCTGCGGTAACAAACTTTCTATCACTAAACATAGAGCAGTTTGATCACGTGTTGCAATACACTAAAACCGAGACGGTGAGCAGCAACTTACGAGCCTGAGACACGAAGACATCAATAATGAGAACGCTGCTCTTCCAAAGCTTGACGGTCACCGTGCGAGGCTCACTTTGTAGAGCACTAATGGCCCGGGCAAAGCACACACGATATCTTCATCTCCCTCAAAATCATCTGCCACAAGCAGTGACCTGGCCGGTGCGTAAAACGCGCTCGCCCACCACAAAGCTTCGCAAGTCGAGGTTTCTGCAACTTTTAAATATCGGCATGCTCATTTTGCTAACGCGCATCAACATCTCCGTCACCTGTAATAAGTTCCCTAACCACTTCGCGTTTGCAGACAAATAAATCATATTTAGCGCACTGACCAGCGCCAGCGAGCAGGCGCACGGGAGAATCTATCCCCGTCTCTTCCGCCATCTTGAACTACCAGCCCCGCCACCTATAGGGCGTTGGAGTTGCGAATACAGGAGAGGGCATTGCGGTCAAATGCCTATATAATCCCGTTAAACTTTGCATGCATTGGCTCAACGCTTATAGACGAGAGGGCGCTGCGGTCAAATGCTCAAATGCATATATAACCACGTTCCATACCACACATCCTCTTTCTGACATGGACCGTTGACTTAAGCTGGTGGAGATGCGTTTCCACGGTTTTTAGCGGATCCAAGCTGATCCGCTAGAAGAACCACTGGCTCTGCATTTCACCGACCATAAAGCGGTAATAGTGAAGTCGAAACGCAACCCGGAACTCAGCACTACCTATAAGCAATAAAAAATCAGCACCGTCAGCACTACCTATGAACAATAAAATCAGTATCATCAGCACCACCAGAGCTTCACCCCAATCAACATCATTCACCACGTGGAGATGCGGTCCTTTTTTTACTTTTGAGAGCATCAGGGTTAAGGAGATGCCGGGGCATTGTTACCACGCTGAGGTTCCTTCCGATTCTCCAAACCATTGTTCTATGCGTCCTCTTCTTTCTTTTAAAAACTGTTGCCTAGTCGGGGACTCAAACCAGGTGGCATGCCAGAAGTGGAGTCAGAGCATCTTGTGCCGCAGGTCCTTAGGTAGGGTTCCTTGAATCATTGTTTGCTGGCATACAAAGTCCGCTGCTAACCGTCTCTCTTGCCTTAGCGTACACAGTACACCCAGTCGGCAAAGCTGAGTCACAGTCTGTTGCAGCACGAGCCTGGCGGTGGTTGACTTGAAATAGTAGGATGACTCACGCAGTGAAGTTCGGAACACATATTCGAGTGCGTCTGCGGCTGCGCCCGTAATATTGCACAGCTTAAGTCATCACCTGACGAGAAAGTAACCCGCTGCTCTGGTGATCCGGAAACCCAGGAACAAGGCAAGATGGGGTTCGCTGTGCCGACCCAGACTTCGTACACCTGCGACTCGTCTCGAGCGCGCTGTTTCTCGGAGACCTCGCACCTGTGCCGGCCATATCAGGTCGCAATCCACGAGGTCTTATATTTGGAGTAGCAAGGCGACACTTAAGGACCGTAATCCATGCGTCGGTGTCGGAGGGTCGGCAGGAAGGAAGGACCGTCACTACCGGGATGCCACCGTATTGTTTTTCAACCGTAACAGAAGATAAGACATATGTTCCAGGATGCTTCAGGTAGTTCACCAGTCTCGAACATCCTGCACAATCTTCAAACGAGGAAACCTACAACGAAAGTGCGTATTGGCATTTCATACAGCAGCGTGGTAAAGTTTCATGTTCCAGGCCCCACCTACAGATAAAGAATACCAGTCTCATTCCACCGTGACGTCATGTGATAAATGTTGACAGGGGCGTCCTTATTGGACAGTGGCGTGGTGACGTTTTGATGCGATTTAGGATGACATGGAATTTATTTAAAGGTCTAAGTCTTTTCGCATCCCTCGTCAGACAGACAGGATGTCAGGGAAGGAACCGCGGTCAGTCCTTGATAGAACGTTTTTTTGAGCCCATTGAAGACTCTTCGTTGTCCGAAATCACTACCTTCAAAGCAAAGTACCAAGCCTACGGGAAAGAAATTTCGGGATCGAAAACTCCCACTTCCAACTTCAAGCTTTATCTCATTTGGCGTCCCAAACAAATTTGGAAAAATTTTATTGAAGTATCAGTATTTCTGCATTTGTATTTCTGCCTTCCCTAAAATGTATTCCTGTATTTGTATTTCCAGATAATTTTTGCCTCTATTTAAAATGTATTTCCGATACGTATCAGCGATAAGCTTTTACAGATATATTTCAGTATCAGTACTTTAGCTACTATTTTAAAGTATCCCAGTATTTGTATTTCCAAATACATTTTTGAGTATTTCTGCCCAACCCTGTTTCGAAGGTCACGAAATCTAAAACTAGCATTTTCTCAACTTCTTTTTACGGCACACCGAATGTTAGCTCAACCCTTATTTTCACATGTGTCTATCTTGCTTATAGCCTTGTTTAGCACTATTTTATTTTGAGTAAAGAACCCTGGATGCTGCTGTTTACAAAGGTTCAGTTTGCTTTGAATCTGTTGCATTTTGAGAGGACACTTTTTGGTTGGGTTTGTTCGCATTTCTAGATGGCACATCCTGGCTTGGTTTGATTGGTTTGAATTTGATTTGATTGGGTTGGTTTGCGTTCAGTTTGGTTGATTTGCAGTTGTTCGTTTTGGTGTGGGTACCTAGGTTAGACATTTACTTGTACGTCTTAAAGGGTCAAGGAAGCGACGTATTGGCGTCTGATTGGTGGAGGCCATTACCTCCACCAATCAGACGCCGATACGTAACTTCCGTGACCTTTTGATATGTACATGTAAATGCCCAACCTAGGTACCATGATCTGATCTGGTATAGCTTGGTTTGGATTGCATTACTTTGTCCGGTTTGGCTTGATACGGTTGCAGTTATAGATGTCGTTCCTTGACTTGGCTTGGTCTAATCTGATTTGATCGGAACTGGTTTGGTTCGGTTTGTTTTGTCTGGTTTGGCTTGATGAAGTTGCATTTCTAGATGGCGATCGTTAATTTACTTTGGTTTGATCTGATATATGATCTAGACTGGTTTAATCTGAACTGGTCCGGTTTAGTTTGGTTTGTCTGGTCTTGTTTGGTCTGATCGAGTTGCATATCTGGACGGCACTTCACTTCTTGATTTGGTTTGATTTCATCTCGTTTGGTTTGAGATGTTATAGTGTGGTTTGGTCTGAGCTGGTTTGGTTTGGTTTAGTTTGGCCTTGTCCAAATATCTGCTCAAAATTCCCCTCCGATTTGAAGTCCCCAAGCATAATAAGTGACAAGCAAGATTTGTTTCTGTGATTAAAGGTACCTTGATGCTACTTAGCTAGAACCGACTTCACGCTTTTCATTTCAGATTACTTCCACCACCTTCAGCTCCTATTTCTTTTCATAAAATTTGCGCCTCAAGTTTTACCTAGCAGAGAGTGGGCAAGCATACGTCTCTCAAGTTATTTTTTCATTCCTTCGTTACTTTAACAGTCAGAGAGAAGAGGAAGTCATGAGTATATTTATGCCTTGTACAGGAATGCTTTTCGCTGTGGCAAATCGGCAAAAAAGTCGGCGATCGCGCCGACTTTGTGACCGGGTGTCCAACTTAGGGCCCTTCGACAAGACACCCCCTAATTTTAAAGAGGACACTTCTCTACTGTTTCCAAAGTTCTTTCAGGGCGCACATGATATATTTGTTCCTTTCCTGTAATTTGGCTTCAGTTTCCAAAGGCCAAAGATAATCTCTAGAAAGGGTTTATGGCGGCCCAGTAAAATCAAGTGAAAATATATAACAAGGACAATTAAGTGGCGATGGAGGTGAAAAAAAGAGAAAGAAAAAAGGGCGAGCTATCGCAAAAGACTGTGCCACGACCAGCACGTATGGCCAAGCCCAGACCCGAAACCGCGCAAGTCCAGGCTGTCCCTGATCCCCAAACTAAAATTATTTGAAAGAAATTAACTTCATACGTCGGCAAGTTGGAACTGAGCTTGAAGATTTTTCTCGTGAAGTCGTAAGGCCAGAAACAATCTTGGGCGTGAAGAAACTGTACATTTACAAAACAAGGTGTAACCAAAAAAAAAATAGACAGTGTTTTTTCACCGAACATATAAATCATGCTTCATCAAACGGTCGCTTTGCATCCAAAAGTGACATGCCAAAGTTTCAAGACTAACCATTTTCTTATACAAAAGTTATGCGTGATTTTCGTAATCTTTCAATAGGAAAATTGTTTCCGACGTAGTTCACGAATACTCGGAGCTCAATGGCGTGAAATGCAGGGATAGGGTTTCATTTTCCCATGGCAATCTTCAGAAAATCACGCATAACTTTTTCATAAGATAGCGGTTGGTCTTGAAACTTTGGCATTTGGACGGAAACTAAAGTTTGACTAGGAAAATTCTAAAAAAAAGGAGCACCTCGGCACTTTTTGTTTTACAGGAGAAAGCTGTACAATTGTCTTATCACAACACAAACAGATGACACACTGGTTTTGCTCATCTCAACAAATATTATACAAAAACATTTTCTGTTTGTTTCTTTTTCTTCTTCACTTTGCTTGTTTGAGTAGAGTTTGAGTTTACAAATAATGGCATAGAGACGAAGAGATCATAAAAAAACGACAAATTTAAATGCTTTAATGTTGATTATAAAATAAATAGCCGAATGATATCTAAAGCCTGTTTCGTTATGCCGGAACGGCGGGTGAACGTTTCGAACGAAAGTGCGTGTTCGTTGTTTCGCCCTGTAAAAAACAGACGTTGAAAGCCTCGGTGTGAAGAGAGTTGTTTACGTTGGTCTCCGCCTATTGTTGTGCCTTGCGTTCAAACGCCTTTCAAGCGGTTCGGATGCTTTGAAAGCTTCCTAATGGCGTCTAAACTCGTTCCACCTTTCAAAGTACCACGGGGTAAAAAAAATATAAAGGTGAAAGCGCCTATTTCTTTAGACTTGTTGCTCGTACGAAAAAGTCGGTACACGCCTTTAAAAAAAAATTGGACAAATGTTTAGTTTCTTTTTTTTATTAAGCGGCAATGAAGGTACGTTTTTCTCTAGAAATCTCTAAATTGTACTTGCTGTCGAGCTCTTTGTTAACAACCACTTAACATGCGCTGCTAAACAAATATAAAATATGTCGGTTGTCCAGTGCATTTATGCACTCATGCAAAAAAAAAAGAGGCAAAAAATAGGGAAGTGAGAGAGAGAGAGAGAGAGTTGCGGAACGCGACGCTGAATGAGAGCGGGAGCAAGAGACCTGTTGCTCTTTAACAACGCCTCGGTGGCGTTTGATGACGATGAAGCCCTGTTCGGTGCGGTGACGCTCCAGGGAAGTGCTTCCCACAACGCACTCATTCCGCACTCCTCCAGAGCACTCCGCCCTCTTTTTGGTTTGTTTGCGCCCCCGTGCCCAAAGTGTGGGAAGAAAAAACGCGGAATGGGACACGCCGGTGGCTTTTAAGTGGTGAAAAGAGCGCCGGTCCAGGCGGTTAAAGGGTTAGGGAACGACGCGGTTGGCGTAGGGCCGAGCACTCTTGTGGTAACGGGCATAACGCGGAAAGAAAGGGAGATAAGTGGACGCGGAGAATCTCGCTCGTTTAAAAGGCAGTCGTTAAATGTTTTGCTGGTTACCAATAGATCTTAGCGTTGAGAGTCTTAACTGGCAACTAGTCGCTCGAGTGTGCGGACTGACCAATATTGCTTTTAAAATAATTTTGTTATCTTTCCTACTTTTGAATAATTAGCGACAGCTGTTGGAGAAGAAAGCTGCTAGTAGAGGAATTCGCGGCTGTGTGAGCAGAGACATTTATATGGACCAGTAGGATTGTGATATTTATTTTGCTTCCTAACAATGCGACACCGAAGGGGGACCGACAGCCCGTACGAAGAAGTGAAGTCTGCACTGGGCCTACTGCTGACGACAATGAAAGAAAACCTGTCGTTGCCCACACCTTGCCCAACACCCGAGCCGAGATTTCGAGCAACCGATTTGCCTCAAACTGACTCGACACATTAATAGACACCTCAGATGCATGCATTAAGATGTAGCAACCAAAATTACAAGTCACATTATAATTCTTGTTTCTCGCCAAGTTACTGAAGCCTTAAATTTGGTCTCAAATGCCGAGTGGCTCTGCTGACGACAGTGAAAGCATGACGTCTGATGTTATAATATCGGGCAGCATATATTGGAGCAGTGCTGTACTGCCCCAATATATGTTATGCGGTCTCTGCGAATGATTAATTCACGACGTTCAACAACAACAAAAAAAACTGAATGGTGTGAAAATGAATGCTGGTTAAGCTAACGCCAGCAAAAACAAGACAAAAACGGGCCAAATACTATGTTTCTTTTTTCCACTGCACCCTCCATTTGCAAGCTGCTCAACATGTGACGTCACTCCACTGGAAAGAACGGGTAAAATTTAATGTTGGACTTCTCAACACCTTTATCTGCCGTTTTCTCAATAGCTATATAAAAATAAAACTAACAAATGCCATACAAGGATTACAAAAAGCCTGAGTATTCCGAAGCTTCGCTTAGTTTGGGTAGCTCGTAAAACCACCGCAGAATTTCAGGGAGCTTCAGCGAATTCACAGGCTTTGCGTTCATTCTGCATTGTCATCTGCGCCTCCGCGGCGTTTGGTTTTGACTCTAGCTGCTCTTCATAAAGCTTCGGAAACACTCTTTATAAAGGGTGCCGAATCCTTTTTCACTTCTTCACTTACGCATAGTTCGGTGCAATTATCTCTTTCTCCTTCATTCCGCGTCGTGTATTGTTCAAGTGGCGGAACACGCGGCCGAATGTTCCTTCCCACTCGTGCTAGAATCTTTTCCACCATACGTTCTTTTTTTCTTCCATGTTTAAAACTTCGTTTTGTAGGATGCGAGCTTTATCGGAAAAAAGATTTCAATTCAAAACTGAACCGAAGCGGGTTTTTTTCTCTTTTTTGCTCTTTAGGTTGGAATCGTAGAAAGTGTAAATTGTAGGGTTAGAATCCCCGTGGCGAGAACCCGGTTTCGGCTGGTTATTCCCTGGCGCTTTGTCCGCGGCTGCGATAATTAAAGGACGCCGAGGCAACGAACTGGCACAATGGAAAGCGCATGAGTACGACTGCGGCCCAGTAGGGGTTCCAAGGAGCGCCTGCCCGACATTCGTCACGCCGTGGCTGGCACAGGACGACGGCTGCAAGCACCTTGCCATTGCCTACACAGGGCGTACTCCTTTTTCATGCTTCACATATTTTTGTCTAAAGAAGCCGTGATAGGTTTACATTATGCGGTCTGTGCAGGTGGTCTATAAAGTACAGGAGGGTCATAGTATGAGGGCTATCGTTACGATAGGTTGGACAATTAACTGAAATTGGTTTCTAAACTTAACATTCTGAGGAGTAAAATGAACATATAGTTTCACTTTCTGAACGTCATCAAAAACCACTAAATCAGTGAACGTTTGAAATACTTTTAGCGCGTGGGAAACACGGCGGTCCGCTAAAGTTGCCATTTGTGGTACAGGGTCAATTAAGACTGATGGTGCGACAACGGGGATGATAAGAAACAAACAAAAAAGAACGCGCCGAGGCGTCGAATTTTGATGCTTTTTGGGGACCTAAGAAGGCAAAGCACGCACACTAAATCGTCTACAACTGGGTGATCTTTTTTTGGAGGAGGGGGGGTTGATGACATTGAGAAAAGTTGTTATTGAAACCTTACGTTTATTTTTAATATTTACAAACATAGTTATCACATTGTTGTTAAATATTTAACTTATCGTAAACATTAGCCCCCTTTATTATGCACCCCACGGCAGCATAACTCACCTGCACGAATTGCACTAGTGAAAACTTTCACGACGTAGAAGAAAATATTTGCGAAGCCCCAAAAGATTTTGTATAAACACGAACATCAAAAGAAAGAAATGTACATGATTACAACAACGAAAAAATTAATAGGTTACCCTTCAGAAGTTGTGACAGCTTTCCGCTGAGTGCTACAGTTTTGGGAAACTGATTGGAGAATACATTTAAAATGAGCAGACTGGACACTTGTACTTCAAGCCAAATACAAATTTTGATATTGTATACTCTAACGTTTCTACGAAGATATAAATTCGTACTTTGAAAGGTCACAATATAAAACAAAATATAACACCTCAATACTTTGTTTACCGGTAAGCTGTCAGGGCGTTGGACCAGATAGCTTAGCGCCTTTCACGAAATCGGTCCCTTAACAAATATTAATAGTTCCAAAATGAATGAATTTCATGTCAAATGCAATTAAAGTACTTTCTAATTACTATTTGTATTAAAAGTATGCCGAAACTACAATATAAAATATTTTAGTTAGCATTAATATTACATTTTAAGAAATACCTCTGACACTCATCATCCCACCCCGGCTTTGGGAGTTTCGGCAGGTTGCCGATGTCTCTGGGACGGACAGGCATCCTCAAAGAATTGTCGATGTTTTAAGCGGATTTGCATCGTCCTCGAGACTGCTCGCAAAAGATTTGAGAAAAGAGTATTGTTCGACTGGTAGAGATTCCATTCTGCTGAAAATATCTTCCAGGAAGGACAACTGGAAGGCCAAGGTAAGAGTTCTAGTATAGTTGGAAATGAGTCGCTACCATAGGGGTTATCCACTCCATTCCAAGTGAAATACAATAAGCGCGGAAGAACAAGTGGCAAAGAGTCAGAGCAGAGAAACGGTGAGTTAGGGAATGGAAATATGTTACACACCTCTATTTAGGACACACACTTTAGAAGACAAAAACCGTGCTACAACAGAACCCAGGTGTCAGTTCGTTCATTCTGTAGAGCGGATTATGTCGATTAAAATCACCAATTGGGTAAAAAGGTTCAGACGGTTGCTCAGTTAAGGTTTCTAGCTGGGAAAGTTCCAAGGAAGATGATAAAGGGATGTACAGGAAGCAGATATTAATGAGGCAATCTTGTAACCTCATGCGACAGCCTCGAGCGAGGTGTCTAGGGAGACCTTGCAGTGGGTATGCCGGTCTTCAATATGCCAACTCTCCAAAAGCACCAGAGGTCGTCACGCCATGTTTCTATAAATCTTGTACGGCCTAAGAAAATTGCTATTTGAGGGTTTCAGATATGTCTCCAGCAAGCAGAGTGCGGGAGGTCTATGCTTATGCAACAAGAACTTACATCACCGAAATAAAACTCCGCAGTTTCAGCCATGATGCAAGTCATAATTTAAGAAAAAACTATCAGTAGAGTGAAGAATGAAAAGCCGACAACGCGGAAACAGGAAATCAACAAAAAGCCAATAAAGAAACGATTCAGGTCTTAAAATTATTCTTATTATGAAAAGCGCTTTTTCTTTAGCATGTCCGTTTTGCTGATTGGCGGATCTACCAGTGGCAGGAAGGAGCACTCTGACCCTGACGTGGGCCCATCCTCATCGGACTTTGGCCACTCTGATCTATAAGCTCCTCGATGGCCGTCGTCGGCGTGGCCGACTGCAGGTCAACCGCCTCCAAGAACCATCAACATCTTCAAGAACGGGGAGCAACTGAAGGTGTCACATCAGTGTGAGTGTTTAGAAGTGCGAGACCCTTGTCGAAACCACGGTAAAATTGTTTACTAGTTTTAGAACACATAAATGGAGAAAACTTCATTTCCCAGGTTCATCACCCACCACGGAGCCCAACAGGTGTGCTGTAATGTGCCATAGACAAATGACTTGTTTGACACAGTCGCTACCACCAGCGCTGCCTAGGCACGACATCCGGGCGTGGTTGAAGGGAAAGAACCTGTTTCCATTCCAAGGGTTGGTCCTTGGCGAAGGAGAGGGGCGAAAAAAGAAAGAAAAGAAAGGTAAGAAGAAGAGAGAAAGAGGTGGAGAGAAAAATTGAAAGAATGAAGAAAAGAGTAGAAGAGAGCGACTGACTGAATCATCCTGGTCGGCCCAAGCCAGGACACCCGTCTACGCCACGAGAGCAGGGGGCCAAAAAGGAGTGGGTTGCTCTCGCTCGAGGGGCCGCGAAGGGTCCAAAGGTTTCCCGGGTTCGAGCTCAACCACCGGGACTCCCTTTTCTCCGGACACGGCCACGCTCACGGAGAGGCTGGAGTGGGGTTGCGAACCCACGGTGACTCGGTGTTCGTGAGTGACGCCACCAACCAGACACTGCCCACCAAAGCAGACTAAAGCGGGTGTCCCCTGGGGTGTGTGTATGAAGAAGACCCACGTGGCTGTATCCGTGGTGACGCACTCACCAAGCACCTAACACCTAAGGT
>JAZHYW010008313.1:0-106153 GCA_037355805.1 Ixodes ricinus
GGGTTGCAGGTGGGGGAAAAAAGCTCGACTTTTGCATTGAGATTATGCAGCGGAATGGCGACATTTTTAATGAAGGAGGTGTTTTTTCTATCCTCCGGGACATGATAAACAACGTAAAAATGACGAGATGCAAATTCTTTTAAACATAAAATCGTTGCACTGCTCCTTTAACATTTGCAGTCCGAAGATGTCTGTCAACGACTTCCCTATAGCAACCTGAGCCCGTGCAATTTGTCACATTTTTACGGTGAGTCCCAGCAGAGTGGAGTATTTTAGAATGTATGACAGGTAGGCGTGTAATTTCTGTAAAGGTGGGGCCGGAAAAAAGAAAAGACGGCTTTGCATTTGTATCTTTTTGCTCTTCTGTATCCAGGTTGTACCAAAATTTTTCCTTTCACGCAAATGTAACAAATCCTGCTTCTAACGAACGAATAATGTGATATCTTCTCCAAAAAATATGTTGGAGAATATTTCACGTTTTTGTTTCTTGATACTATGCATGCGCTTTGTGTGTCTGCTTTTTATGGAACACTGCATATATGTGTTTACGGTGCACCCTTATGCAGTCCCCCGGGCTGTATAGGGGCACTGGAAGAATTACAATAAATAAATATATATTTTTAGAATATTATTTTCTTTTTTCTCTCTTTAGGTTCTGTGCAACCACTGTTTTCTGCTTGGTCTAGAGAACACAAAACTGTACTAGGAGCCTTAAAATTAGCAGTGTATTCTGTGCTATGACAACAAAACGTTACGTTGCCTAGTGGTATTCCTTTCAATATGGCAGCCCAGTAACCCACCGCAATGCGTGACCTCGTCTTACCTTTCAACAATACTCCTTGTCGTGGTGTGTGCCGTGTTGTACCTGACTTCTGCTGCCGATGATGGCGACAGGAAGGGCGTCATCAGCCACGGCTGGCAGGTGTAGCCGCTGTCACCGAGCAATAGGCCATCGTAGACGCCATCGGCCAGCTTGATTGGTAGTGCGCTCTCGGTGAAAATCCGGGAGTCGTGCGTGCTTCCTGGCCATCTCGCAACCACGTTGCGTATGCGGCAGGATGCGTCAACTACCACCTGTACGTTGATGGAATGGTACAGGTGGCGGTTCACGTACCCCTCCTCGTGCATGCGCGGTCCCTGGATTCGAATGTGGGTGCCATCCACAGCACCCACGACACAAGGGAACCCGGCTACCTCAAAGAACTGCTCCTGCAAGGCAGCACTCTCTGCGTCTTCAGGCCACCTGCATTGTCAATCCATTCACAAGTTAATTTACAGCACAATACCCTAGCATGCACATTTCTGCGAAGTTTCGTCAACAACATTCGTTTTTTTCTCTGTTTTCAGTGTTGATCGTAAAAAAAGAAATATCGCCAAATGATTTGACAAAACAAAATGTTCGAGAAAAAAAAGTAGGCCCACTCCGCGGATCGAACCCGCGTCCCCTTGCGTATGAAGCAGACACCGTTGTAACCATTCGTTTTATACTAGTTTCGCGTAATGTATATAGCCCCTTCCGGCCGAGGTGGACGACGGAGTGCGTATAGCTTTACTCATAAACAAACTGAACACAATTTGACATTTTTTGTTTTTGACTCGGAACGCTCAGAAACTCTTTACCGTATGAAGTCTTACCGTATGAAGTCCCTTGCACGACGTGCCAGAGCTACGGTGACCTGCCTCACGGACCGTGAAGCACTAGAGACATGCACGTGGACGTAGTCGCCTGCAGTGATGAGGAAGTTGCCTGTGTCGTAGAATTGCAGAGCGACGATCACCTGCTGCTCTGCGGACAGGGCGCAGCTGCGACGCGTCGACCGCTCCAAGTCCGGGCGCAGCAACTCCGCGAAAAACATAATTCCCGCGCGACCAAACCGGAATCGTTGCTGCAGCGCATCCTCGTCGAATTCTTCCAGCGGATCGAGGCGGTCCCGGAACACACGCTGACGTCCCAGCATGACGACAGTGTAGTGCGCGTACGCGCGGTCTCGTCGACGTCAACGCCTCGTCCCGGTCGACATCGTTTCCGTTATCAAAGTACAAATAGGTCCGCAAATCAGTTGTTCGTAAGTCCGCAGTCGGTCGGTGGGTTAATCGGTGGATCGGTTGGGCAAACGAAAGAGAGGGCAAACAGTTGAGATCAGCAGGAATCGTAGAAACGTGCGTCGCAAGGAACGAAAACGAGACTCCACCACCGGCGTTGCCAGACTGGAAGGAGCACGGGAAAGTTATGCGTTGTTTATGGCGAAACATATTGAAGGAAATGTTTCTTACATTTTCGAATATTCGTCGGCAAACTCTAGCATAGTAGCTAAAATTTCTTCGTACCATCTGAAGCAAATAAATTGGTCTTCAAGTACAACATTACTATACTTTGACTTAAAATACCATACTAGATCGATGACAACCAGCGGAAAAAGAGGATAAACCAAATGACTGGCTTGTTTCACCGATAGATGGCGAATTCTACTGGCCAGACAAAAATAATTATTGCTGTTTTACATCCAGCCGTTTATTAAAGTACCTAGGTACTTTTCCCTTCCTAGGCACCGTGGTTTACCAAAATGGGTTTACCGTCGCTTCGAGAAAACCGGCCCTGGTGTTTGTGTCTCGTTTGTGTCGTTTGCTGCTTTCCCTGTTTCTCCACGATACATTGGCATTACGAGAAGAAAATAGTATGTGAAGGCACGCTGCAACACCGATCATCCTTTGTGAAGCCGCCATGAACATAAGTTGCAAATGAAATTTCCTGTTTGGCTGTGAAAGAGACACCAAACTGACGACAACCCTGTGTCATGAGATCGACGCAGAGTGCACCGGTTGTGAACATGCTGTGGATGATACAAGAAAGTTTCTTCGGGCAGTTTTAATAATGCTTTGCGCCCTTTGCTAACTGCAGTGATTACGACGGTAGTTCCCATAAGCCATGCTCTTCTCTTTCGGAGCCGAAGAAATGG
This sequence comes from Ixodes ricinus, assembly GCA_037355805.1. Classification (NCBI taxonomy): domain Eukaryota; kingdom Metazoa; phylum Arthropoda; class Arachnida; order Ixodida; family Ixodidae; genus Ixodes; species Ixodes ricinus. The sequence goes on from JAZHYW010008313.1 coordinate 2,958, forward strand.
AGGCGACCGCGTAATCTCGGGCAGCCTTTTTTACGTATTTATTTTATTTGCAGAAAAGCTCGTGCAAAAAAAAAATAGAAATTTTTACATGTCCTTACATAGGTACCTCGCTATCCCATTGGCTTCATTGCGCGTGGCGATTCAACGCTATTTGCCATGGGAACGTTCGTGAAACTAGAAAGCCTCTGTTTGCCGCTAACAGTCATTTTTAGAGTTCGGATTGTTGACGACAAAATGACGTAAGAACAAAAATGCACGAGACTACTTGCATTGTTTTAACTCGATAACCGTACCCTTGGCGAGAGAAACTCGAAAGAACATGGCCGCGATGCTCGTCGGATCGACCGCGGCTAGTGTTTGACATGCGATCGGTCACTTGATCAACGCGCTCACGAATGCTTTCGTGCTGTTGGATGAGCCCATTTGGATGCAGGACCGGGTAAAAGAGCACAGTGAGCTGGCGTTCAACGTCTCCGATATAACACTTGGCGAGATGCAAGACTTGGCTTCTATTTGTGCCGGTGTTATGAAGCTTGAAAGTGGTGTTGGTGTTGTGGCTCGTAACGACCGCCTTGCTGAGGTTATGAAGAGGGTAATAGACCTTCAATCAGCGTTGCCATGCGTCAAGATTCAAAACCTCACCTTCCCACAAAGTGACCAACGCTTCTGCGAGCACGGAGGCAGCAGCCAACGGTCTGAGAAAGAATTGTGCCGCCGCCACGACCGCCAGTGATCGCCCCAACGGCAAGAAAACAAACGACAATCTCGTTAAGGTTTTGCAGCACTGACTGCTGACTCATCGAACGACAAAGGTGAATGATGTAAAACGCAATATAAGTTTGCCAGCGTTTTACAAAACAAACGCGTTTCGTTAAAAATTTAATTTGTGGATTTTGTTAACGCCTTAAAAGTTTGACGGAGACTGCATTGTGAACGCAGCCTACACACAAGTGTTTTCTGAAGTGTGTGCTTCGCCTGCACGCATATAAAGACAAACACTGCCTATATGGTGCCTAAAATAAAGGAAATGTCGCTTATTCTGATAAGGTTGACTATATATTGAGTGCTGTTGATATTAGTGGCTTCATTGCCAGGAACTTTTGAGGGGGTGAGGGTAGAGGGGGTTGAGGTTGATGGGATGTTCATGACTTGGGGTGTCGAAATTTTTGTGTATATTCCAGGGCCCGCCGGATTTGGGGAGGGGGGGGGCGAAGCCCCGTAAGCCTCCCCTCGCCCCCGCCCCCTGTCTTCGCCGCTAGATGATACCATATGGGGAGCACCCTACATTCACAGGCTGCCTTAAGCATGTGCATAGCCACTGAACTCGTACCACAATGGCAAGATAGTTGCTGACATTCTTCACCTTACGTAGCAGTTTTTTCTTTAGTACATATGCTCGCTTTACTTTCACACATCTACTCTGCCTTCGCTTGTCGTTTATGCTTAATGGTGATAAGTCAATAGTGCCTATATGCTCTGCATCACAGGCAAATTTCGAAAATCCAGTTCACTCTACTCTATAATTTCAATGAGTTATTGTCACTTTTGTAACGACAATCTATTTAATTGGTATCGTAACCTTTACATTAAACGCACGTGTGTTGAATGTAGGACAATATTGTATCTTTCTTGTTTTCCTTGGTCACGGAGATGACAACCATCCACAAGATTGAACTGGCGACATTCCTCGTCTGACAGTGGGTAACAATGTTACCACACTCTGTCAGACTAAACTCCTGCTGTCTATACAACTAACGAGTCATTTTAGGACACACCTGTTGGTAGTTCATTGCAGGGCATCGAACAGCGTTTTTTATGACTGTCCAATGACTGACATGCAATTCCAGAGGCTTGGCGTGAAAAGGTAAAATATCTAATAGATACAATAAAATGCCATCAGCAACCCATCCACGTTTTTATTGCGTGATTGACAGTAGCTACAAACCGCAACAAATAGTTAACTGTAGACATAGGCACAAAGCGTGCACTAACTTCGAAGCGGTAGAAACCATGAAGTTTTAACGTCAACTTACCACCAAGTTGTTATTGGCAAAGTGGTGTTTGCGGCAAAGAGTTGGAGTCATTCAGAACGGTGACGATTTCCTTCAGACCGATAATGATGGTGACGAAGGTTCAGTTAGATTCTAGGTTCCGTCAACGCACCCCACGACGTCGGTGTGCTTGTCGTGGTGGCGACGAAAGCCCTCTTTCGCACATGCCTCAGCTGCCTCGGTCCGGGGTTTTGTCGACCCAGCCGTCTCTTCCCAGCCGGTTGACAGCGACACTCGCGACGGCCGTCACGGCTCTGATCACCGTCCACTGGGCATTAGCTATGTGATCATCGGTGGCAACCGCGTTCTTGTAGTTCCCCGCTGCGAAAACTCTCAGTGCGATTCAATTAGTACCTGCTCCTCGACGGTCATCATTTTTCATCGTCGCCATCTCTTGTCGCGCAGCTGCTCACACTGCGATAACACGGTGCTTTTTGACGAGCGGCATTGTCGTCAGAAACAGTCGTCGTGCATCGCGAAGGCAACCGGGTGCTCACGGAAAACCCGTCAGTGTACGCGTTGGTCGAGCCATTGTTGCGCAAATAGCATCGCCGCCATTTTCTACGCTCTAGAATCCTTCCAAAGCTTGTTCCCCTTCGTGCAATAGAAACAGATGTTAAAAGCACGAGCACATCACCCTGAACGATGCTTGCACGAACGTTGGCTTAAACTGCGCAAGCGCGCCTGCTCGACAGGGATGTTGAAAGCCCGGAGCACGTTCTTGTAGCTCCTACACGCGCACTAGCTCGCACTCATAGTGAAACAGAGAGTACGGTGTGTCGCGTAATACAGCAGTTAATCTATACTTCGTTTCAGCTTGGGTCCAGACGCAGCCGATGCTACGAGCGCGAGCGTGTGGCCCTGAATAGGGTGCCTACATGTCTGTCTGTCTCAGGGTGAAGACATCCATTGTTTCACTGAATGTTCTGCGCGTGACGCTCTCGCGCACTCGGTGCGTGACTTGGGCGCTAAAATGGCGTCTCTGCATTAGCCAAAGCTACGCGCTCGAGCTGATTGACACCTGATTGCGCGTACTTCAAAATGCATAAAAAAACGATTGGGCGTAAAAATGGCTGAGATGTCACCACTCAAGCAAAAGCGCGCGTGTGTATGAAGGCACTCTAGCCCTGAATAGTGCTTGCATTGCACGAGCGCGCGTGCTTGGCTGGGACGCTGGAAGCCCGGAGCTCGCGCTTGTAGCATCGGCTGCGTCTGGACCCAAGCTGAAACGAAGTATAGTTACGCGACTTCCGCTATGTGCTACGTAGGTCGGAGGTGGTCACACGTCACTTTGTTGCCTCTGTCCGAACACGAACAGCGACAGTTACGGCAAACGGTTGCTTTCGTGTTTCGCGGACGTTCCCCATGGGAACCGCGTGGAATTATCGCGCGGGCTGTGGCCAATAGGAGCGCGCGGTTCGTAGGGGAAGGAGTTTTCGAGAAACACGACCGTTTGTGACCAGAATAGCACCCCTGGGTGGAAGCATACCCGGCGACGTCCCGAGGGTGCTCCTGTCCGGTGAAATATTAACTTGGCGGTGTGCAACCAGAGCATCAACATATTGCATGAACGAGGCATTCGGCAACGACCCGAAGTAGCCGCTGGTGGGAACGAGAAACGACTTCGGTGGTGTCCCGGAGCAGAGCATCCCAGACCAGCACCGAGGAACGTCAACGACTTCGGCGGTGTCCCGGATCAGAACACACCAGACCATCATTAAGGAACACAATGACCACCACTCGCCAACAACTAAGCTGGGCTGGAAACAGACAGAACCAAGACCCCTGCAGCCACGCGAGGACGGACTGAAAGTGAGACCACTTCTGACTTGTACATTTGTCAATAACTAGAACGTTTATTATGTTTCTTCTTTTTTAAATATATATATATATATATATATATATATATATATATATATATATATATATATATATATATCTAGATCAAAGCTCACGGTGTGACTGAATTTCTCCTTCGGCGGTCTGACCTAAACCTATAATATCACAGCTTGATAAGCAGACAGAAAACTCGCCTCCGCATGGTTCGTCTGGGCGCACTGATACGTACGACGGAGCAATATACCATGTGGTTTCTAAGAGGCTCGTGATTGGACCCGGCGGCCTGCAGTATTGGGATTTAGTCCATCGTAGGGTGAGATAGAGTATAACAGTATTGTGAGCAATGTACACATCGCGACACTGTTGGTGCGAACACGACGTGGGCACATTTTCACGTTTTACTTCTAAATAGTATTAGTGAGCATGAAATTTTTTCGCTTACAGTATAGAAGTAAATGAGCTTTTTAAATAGCAATAATAACTTGGATGACATCCCTATTTTTCAAGGAGAAAAATTTCAAAAAATGGTCGATCGCTTGTTTGTGCTAACAGTGTCGCGCTCTCTACATAAAGAGAAAACATAGATTGCGTGTATTTCTGTTGTGATGGGCTTAATAAGTGGATTTTCCATGTGGGACTTTCAACATAAAACTAGCATTTATTCCCTGATATAAAAACAAAAACAAGCGTCTTCATAACAGTCTTTAGTGCCACTTTACCCGAAAGCAACAGAGGAACAGCATGCACGTCACGAACACACGCGGGAAGCCAGCACTTGCGATCAGCTGTGGAGCACCGAGTGTCGTTTGGCCAGGTTGCACATGATTATACTTTTGGAATTTGTCGGATGCCTAGAGCTTTCAAATGAGTTATCACAAAAAGCAATCTCAGAAACCTCCTTTGGTTCCCCTCTAACTTCATAGCTGCAGAATGTTTTCCCCTCATAAAGTATATAGTCCTTTCCAGCATGAAGCTAATTGTAATTCCAAACTTTTAAGTTAAATGGACTTCGCCTTGAATGGGCGATAATTTTGGTTTATGTCAAGCACTTGTGAATACCTAGTGAGTTTCTGTAAATTCTGTCCGAAATAAAGCTGTCAATTCCATCTCCCTAATGCACACACTTTTATATTTCATACAGCACACCAGCCGAATGCAGCAGTCCAGGGTGCACTGCCACCTTTCTATGAAGTCAGGCAAAGGAATGTAAGTAACTGGTTTACTTTTTTTTTCTTTTACATTGATCCTCGTAACTGATTCTTCTATAGAATGAACTGCCACTTAAGGGCGAACTGCAATTTTGATCCACGAATTGTATGTCGCGTGACGCTGTGTCACCGATCCCTGCCACTCGTGCTTTGCCCATGGGCGAAGGGGATCGAAATAGGCAAACTTTTTCTATAATAACTAACATCAAAAGTGTTCAGTCCGGCAACAACAGGATCTAGATAAGGATAATTGCCAATTGCCACTCGGATTTCTTGAATATAAGGCGTTGTGGCAGAGTGAAATAATCAGTGCATCACCACGTTTTGTCCTGCAGTGTCTTTCTTTTTTTTTTGGGGGGGGGGGGGGTGTAGCGTTTTGTAGGTTTGTGGTTTCAAAGTTCAGTTTCAGAACTTGCGGCGCAACTAAATCCATCGGCTCTAGTACGATGGCAACATTGATGGCATCGTTGCTTTCGTGCCACTGCTGGGGCTTCGGTACTTAGTGCGTCTGCTGAGGAAATGCCTTGCAAGGATCATCATAGGTACTGCTCGACGCTATGCGGTGCCTTCAAGTGCAGTCTGATGGCACTTGAACTGCTCGCTTTTACGAGAAGTGCGGTGCGTTCAGCTTTCGCCGTCAGTGTTGTCGTTCTCTTTCGTATGGTGTTTATCATGTGCATGCTCTAATGCTTGCACACAATTTTGTTGTGCGGTTTTTAATCTGCTGCCAACATCTATAACTTGTATGATGGCGAGGCTACGTTGTTTTTCTAGTAAGGGGCGAAAGACACCTTGATGTGACGTTCACAAACAAAAGATGGAATCGGAATAGAAGAAAAAAACTCAACTTTCCCAAGGATTCCAGGAAAATATAAAAAAACAGCCGGCTTCGTGCAACTGGCAGGCCCAATATTCAGGGTTTTTCAGATCAATTAGAGTCCACAAGGTCGTTACTGGCACGCGTTTTCGGATTTTATAGGATTTATCCGAAAACACTATAAGCAAAGGCAAAATGCGTATTTACACAGAATGTGTCATAGGGCTAGGTCGTCAGAAAAATCTACAATAGTTGCTTGCATCATTTTCTTACAATGCTGGACGGTTAAACCTTGGACTATGATGCAGTGTATCTCTCACTCTCTCCCTTCCCAGAATATTTCGTGTCGTCGTCCAGGACCCTCCTGCTCTTCCTTCTTCGCCAGGATCTTTCGTGTCGTAAACTCGCTTACATAATAAAGTGCAACCCACTTAGACGACGAGAAAACCAAAAATTTCAGTCGTCATAACCGATTATCGTATCTGGACTAGAAACTGATCACCTGCAGTCTAGAAACTTTAGAAACTGATTGTTGTAAGCGTTACATTGTTGTATTTGGTATAATTGTAAGTGGTTTGCACGTATATAATTAACTGGCTTACATTTGAAATCTAGCCCCAATGCGATATTTGTGCGCAGACGTTGTGGACTTCATCTTTGTCAGCATGACCAATACGTGGCCCTTTTATTTTGCTTTTTTAAACTATTATCTCTAAAAAATCTAGGCAACTAACTAATCGAACAAAAACATAATTAAAGGGTGGCGATCAACCATGTTAAAAGGCTTAATCTATGCGAATTTCTAATATATATATATATATATATATATATATATATATCATTTTTAAAATTACCAATATACAATGCTAAATTTCAAGTTATTCTAAGCAGTGAGCAATATATATTCTTCTAGCTAGTAACTACTGATCCAATTTTCTTTCAGATGCCTTCAGCTACTATGTCCGCCAGCTTTCGAACCCCGAAGCTGCCAACCTGCAAGATGACCACGCTGTTCTTTTGCGGCAAATGATCAACACCATGAAAAACATCCTCTCGTATCTAGACTGCACCAAACTGTGAATGTTTTTTTTTCTTTTTTTATTCACTTTTAAAGGAATATTTTACATTTACAGTTTGATGTTGTGCCACACACTTCCAAGTTTGTTATTGTCTAGTAAGACCTTTTAAATCTTTACAGTGTGGTGCCTCGGGCATGTTTGACAAACAGGCGTTGCACCGCACCACGAATGTTTTCTTGTTTATCCCAGCCAATCCACCGTTGAGAGAGTGTCACGTTTCCTTGAGCTCCGCCCAAACAGAACGTAACGTGACACCCTCCCGGCGCTGAATTGGCTGGGGTGACTGTAGCATCCGCTGCGCTCGGATGAACGGTAAAACAATCTGTTATCTTTAAGGTTTTATGTTGCGCCACACACTGAATGTTTTTTATTGTCTAGTCAGACTTTTTTATCTTGTTTAGTGTCTCAGGTGTATTTTGAGGGCACCACGCAATGTTTGTAATAGTTCTTGTCTAGGCAGACTATTTTAGTGTTATAATTTTGCAGGTATATTTTGAACATGCCCGAGAAATTTAATATGAATAAGGCATATCAAAGTATTGGTAAATTCAGGTTTGTAATCAATATTTGGAGACTTCTGAATTGTTGTTTTTTGTTTTTTGTTTTTTAGGGTAATGTAAAGCAGGTTATGTACGAGGTTTTCGTTTCAAAATAAACATGATTTTAATAAATTTTCTAATTTTCTACACTTTAGAGCAGGACCTCAACAAAAAGTTTTTGAGGCCCTGAATTTACCAATCCTTAATATGTTATATATTCGTGTTAAAATTTTCACGCACATTTAAAATATTACCGAAATCGTCAAGTTTTTGCCATGGAATGACCCTATACACAACCACTAGACTAAAGGATTGTTTAAAGTTTCAATGTAAATAAAATGGTTGTGACAGTTTATGGCCTATGTTTTCAGTATGGTGAAACTGGATTTACTGAGCATATGATAAAACCAGCCATACTGGTCACACAGGTGCACTGTCTGTACTGCTTTCACTGGTGAAACCGGTAAAACAGATGCACCTGTGTGTCCAGTAAGGCCGGTTTTTCATATGCCCAGTAAATCCAGTGTTACCAGTGCATCCAGTATACCCACGTTCGAGAATCCAGTTTGATACTGGTCCAGTATCCCCAGTAAAACTACCAGTATTCCCAGTATATCCATTTAATATTCCAGTTTGATACCGGCCCCGTATTCCCAGTAAAACTACCCAGTTTGCCCGTCCAATAATCTGGTTTGATACTGGCCCAGTATGCCGAGTATGTAATTTGTTTCAATAGGGCTAGGAGCAATAAAATTTCCAAATATGAGCTCTTCTGTTGACATGTCGCAGGACACTCTCGCACGCTCTATTGTAACACTTCCCCTTCTAGCCCAGTATACTTGAGATGGAGCCAAGGACGTCGTGAGCATTTTGGGACACAGTTCTTGATACACACCTAGTAATATAGAACGCATTTCCACAGTAAGCTTTAACCAGTCACGCACTAATTTTTTTTTTTTTTACACATATTGCGATCTCTGTGAGGTCATTGCAGGGGTGGAAAATACAGAAACAAATTAACATTCAAACAATACAACATGCCTTTGAACATAACAGAAATGAAAACGATGACGTCATGGGTTACTGAAAAGAATAGGCGGAACCGCGCTAATAAATTCACCATAGGAAAAGTACGCATTTTCCCATTAAGATTATTCCAAATTTGAATACTATGTGGAAAAAAACGAATATTTAAAGCCGTTAGTATGAGACTGAAAAGGAACAATATTTAATGAATGAGATTGTCTTGTGCGTGAACTGCTATAGAATGAAATATATTTACATCACTGTATTTCACAGTCCTCATTAACAATTGTGTGCAACATTTTAGTTCTGTCAACCGTTCCCCTTCTAGACAAAGGCTCCAGCCCCAGAGATGAAACAGCCGAGGAGGGCGAAACATTACGGTCATACCTATTCAAAATAAACCTTAGAGCCTTGGCCTCGATAGATTCAATGAGATTAATGTCTTTTTTAAAATAAGGATCATGAACAACAGATCCATTCTCCAAGATGGGCCTAAGAAAGGTCTTATAAGTACAGAGTTTAACTTCTTTAGTAGAGCATTTAAGAGTACGTTTAACATAACCTAATTTTCTAAGGGCGCGATAACAAATAATGTTGACGTATTGAACCATGGTTAAAAGCGCTAAAAAGACGTACACAAGATAGAAGACAGACACGGGCGCTACTCACAACTGCATTGGAAAAGAAGATGGAAGTATATATATATATATATATATATATATATATATAATATATATATATATATATATATATATATATAATATATATATATATATATATACATGTGTAGCCTGGGTGATGATAAGCGTATCAGATATATATATATATATATATATATATATATATATATATATATATATATATATATATATATATATATATATATATATATATATATATATATATATGCTTATCATCATCACCGAGCTACTATGCGCGAGATACAAGAGCATAAACCCGTTTACATGTATTAATCGAAATATATTTTATATTTTATATATTTTCGATAAATATATATAAACGGGTTTACGCTCTTGTATATTGCGCATGTGTAGCCTGTGTGATGATAAGCGTATCATATATATATATATATATACTTCCATCTTCTTTTCCAATACAGTTGTGAGTAGCGCCCGTGTTTGTCTTCTATCTTGTGTACGTCTTTTTAGCGCATTTAACCATGGTTCAATACAGTCAACACCAACTAGCCCAACAACAAGTTCTTTTACAGTTCAAAGTTGACGTGCTTGTCTCATTTGAGGTTGGACGTGAAGAAAACACCTAAATATTTAAACTCCATAACTTCATTTAAAATTACATCATTGATGCTATATCTAAAAACTAAAAGGGTTCTCTTATTCGTAAATCTCATAAACACAGGTTTTTCGAAGTTAATATCAATTTGCCATTTCTAACTTCAATTAAAAAAACGAATAAAGTATTCGTTAAGTGACAGTTGCTCATTAGGAGACGAAATGTCGATTGTACAGAATGCAGTCATCTGCATAGAGACGAATTTTAACGGGTATGTGTTTCTACGACATCATTTATATATATAATAAATAAAAGATGCCCTAACACAGAACCCCGAGGTACACCTGAGCTAACCGAAGCTTCCGAACAGAAGGCATTCGCAAATGAAACAAACTGCGACCTGCAATTCAAATAATCTGAAATCCAGTCAAGCACAAGGGAGTTTCTAAGAATGACTTATAACTTTAAACGAAGCTTGGGGTAGGAGACTTTATCAAACGCCTTCGAATAGTCAATAAAAGTAGCGTCAACTTGTCCTCTTTTATTTAATGATGAAGCGATGTCGTGAGTAAATTCCAAAAGCTGGGTAGTGGTTGAAAAAATACGACGAAAACACATGCTGGTTAGGACAGAGTAAAGAATTATTTTCAAGATAATTGGAGATATGCTTACACACTATGTGTTTGAGGAGGACGTAAGAGAAATCGGTTTGTAATTTAGAAGACTCTGCTTAGTACCAGATTTGAAAATGGAAACTATTCTTGCTGATTTCTATTGTCGAGGAACAATTCCGGATGAAAGAGACTTTTGGAAAATTCGAGTTAAATATATCGATGTCCAGAGGGAGTAACGATGCCGAAAAGAATTTGGAATATCATCCGCGCCTGAACTCTTCTTACAGTCAAGGTTGAAGAGCAAATTAAGTACACCAGCGTCATTAAGCTGAATGTCTGTTAACGGTGGACGTAATATAGTGGGACAAAAACGAGGTTCGCAGCCGTTATCCAGAGTATAAACAGACGTAAAATATGCATTAAAGCTATTTGAAATATCAGACGGGTCATTAACACATTTATCCTCAATAATAAAATTATGGGGTGTTTCATCTCTCGGTAGGATGGACCTCCAAAACTTCGCTGGATTTGACTTCATAAATTGACTCAGTGTTACATTAAAATAAACCTCCTTTGTTGCAGCCATCTTTTCTTCAAGAGTTTTCCTCAAACATTGAAAACGGTCTACGTCCACTGGGTTAACACTATGCTTTAGTTTCTTATTCCTCTTAACGCGGCTGAGATAATTGTAACACCTCCCTAGTCATCCAAGAATGTGTCAGATTATTTTTTTTAAATTTTGACTGGAACGAATTTCGAGATGCAGTCACTGACTAACGTGCAGAATTCTCTGATTAACTTACTAACGTCGAAGTCATTACTTAGGGCAGCAAATTCATCAAAATAAAAACTAAGGAAATCAAGAATGGACACGTCATCTGCTCTAAAAAAGTCCAGAAAGGAAACAACTTCGGGATTCGCATGCAGTACACGAATATTAAGCGTCACAAAAACAGCACTGTGATCTGATAGACCCGTTACTACTGAACACTCAAAACCGGACAAAGTAATGTTATGCCCAAGGAAAACGAGATCAAGAATTGAATTATTTCTAGTATACTGATGTACCACTTGATCGAGATCAAACGAAATAGTGATATCAACAAGAGCATTACACAGCTATTTGTCACGGTTGCCCACCATTAACGTACACCAATCAATATCAGGCAAGTTAAAATCTCCCGTAAGGATGAGTTTGTTGTTTATATGGTTGTGTTTCAATTTGTAATCATGGATATGAAAAAGCACTTGAGCGGAAGTACCGGGAGCTCTGTAAACAGCTCCAATAACACTGACAAACTTATCGACATGCACCTTGCACCACAGTGACTCAGTATTTGCTAAGGAAGGAAGTACAGTGAAGCGGACACCAGACCTAAAAATAATGCTACGCCGCCACCCCTTCCATACGACTTGTCACAACGTACCACATCATAATTAGGGGGTGTAAATTCACAGTCAAGTATGGAGTCGTGCAACAAGGTTTCAGTAACACATATGACATGGGGGCAGTGAGAGATGCAATGCAAGCAAATTCAGTTGACTTCGGGAAAAGGCTTCTGGCATTAAGATTTAACGAGGGAAACAGCTTATTCTGCGAATGTCATTCAGCGGGCGTAGAAGTAACTGAGTAGAAGATTTCACAATGCAATTGTTTGACGCGTCCCATCTCTACCGAACAATATCTACAAGTTCATAGTAAAGACGCAGTAAAACTTTTGTACCGTTCCGTCTGAACTCGGCCGTACCATGCTAAAGCTGCCTACGAATGTTACGTACACGTGGGGAGAAGTCCTCGTTAATGAACAAACGGGTACCCTTCTGTTTTCGCGCGTTTTTGAGATTTCAAATATTGTCACGGTGGTCAACCACCCGTTACAAAATAGGCCTTATTTTACCCTCATTATTAGAACAAAGGCGGTGACATCATTCAAAGCCGTCACAGGTAACCGAAAGCTTGAAAGGCAAAATATTGGTGACACAGTTAAGTAGGGACGTGGGCGATTCATTATCAGCTTTCTCTAACACATACACAATCAGATTTTTCCTAGGAGATCGATTTTTGCAGGTCTTCGTTCTTATCTGTCAGCTGGGCCACGGCAACCTCAAGAGCAACAATTTCATCTTCGAGACACCGCAACTTGTTGTCAAAAGCCGGTAGTTGTTATAAATTGAAATCAATAACAGTAACGCGTTCCTCGAAACCATAAAGATTAGTCTGCAGAGATGCCTGATTACATTTTATTTCGGTAATGTCGGCAGCAATTTTTGTTTCCCCCTTCCAGGATTTGTTTAAGAAGAACCTGAGTGTCTTCACCACGGCCAGTGTTCATCGCAACATCGCCGCAGCAAATGAGCAAGGTTGACAGAAATGATAACAGAAACTTGACAGTTGCATTGGAAATATCTTTAATCGCGTAAGAAATTTCCACTCTGTGCTTTATTACGAAGGGCATTTTAGATTTTTCTGAATAAAATCGGTTTGATTAACTGTTTTTTTGAAATAAGATGAAACACCGTAGGCGCGCCAGTAGCCTTGTGCGTAGGAAAAATACCACTTGGAAGAACATTTTCCTTCAGAGTCCTCAGATTCCATATTAAACAACGCAATTCCAATTTTCAAATCTTGGAATTGCTTAGTTGCTTCGCAGATCTGCCGAGACAAACATTGAGACAGTGATATGAACGCTGGTGATTGAACAAAGTTTAGATGTGTAAACTGCGTTAATTAATTTGAAATGTATGAATTAAATTAAACAGATTACATTATTTTGGTTCAAAATTTCCTTGGCTCATCTTAAAAACGCAGCTTAAAGTATAATTACAAAATATCAAACTCTATATATATATATACATATTGCCGCGGGCGCAGCTGACCAAGTAGGTAGGGCGCCCGTGGCATGACGGTTATCGCGCTTGTCTTCCACACAGAAGACCAGGGTTCGATTCCTCTCCGAGCCTACACATTTCTGTTGACGCTGTGATGTGATGTTCTAGTAAATTCGAGAGCCGACTTGCAAATTCGAGGTTAGAATGTTCTACGAACCGAACCTTCTACGCCGAATGTTCCGGAAGCCCACGCGTGTACAAAAGGGCCTGGCACGCCGAGTCAGTTTCGCCTCAGCGTTCGATCCTGCTGCTTCGCTGCCTTCGACGCCCGCGACGCTCTGTTGTTATCTTTCCTTTTTCCTTTTATTTTTTGGAACAAGTTCGCCCCATGAGACGTTCAGTTTACTCAGTCATTCGCCACCTCATCACTTGTCATTCGTGACATTTTGGTGGGGGTGCGGGGTAGCGTTCTATGCCCGTGGACCGCACCCCTCCGAAAACACGCCGCCAAGTGACGTGCTCAGCCCCGGGAGGTTACTCTTCGCACAAGACCAAACCGAGGCCCTGTCAAGTCGCCGCAACCAAGGCCTACCGCCGGAACTCGGACCCCTGCCGCAGAAATCAAAGAAGAAGACCGCAACTATGACCGCTTCGCCCGTCGTTGTCCTGCCCGTCGCCCCCGATCGCCGACGCCTTTCCATGGCGAAATATATAAAGTCGTCGAGGACTGGATCCGTCACTATGAGCGCGTGGCCCGCCACAACAGATGGAACGCCGAGCAACGCCTCCAAAACCTCTACTTCTCGCTGGAAGGCACCGCGAGGCACTGGTTCGAAAACCACGAGGCCTCGCTCACTTCGTGGGATATCTGCGCCACCCAGTTGAAGCGAACCTTCTCGAACCAACATCGGCCACATAATGCGGAGGACCTGCTCCAGACGTGGACACAAGCCATAAGAACTTCAGATTGGGCAAGTTGGTTGTTAATGGTTGTCGACGTTTAGCGCACTCGAAAAACTGTCACTCAAGCATTCACACACCCAAAGAACACACCTCTCACACAGCGCTCACTAAGAACTTTGTATCGCGTGATTTTACCTCGGATTCTACTTCTACTTCAGTTTGAGGCGATTTGCAAATAGCAAAAGACGAAATATGAGTAAAAATATTCCCCTCCAACGCTTAAGCTAATTTGCCGCTAAATAATTAATCTCTTTTCATGATAATTTTATCGACGGCGTACTAACACAATTGGCCTCTAGTCGTATGATGTTCTCGGCTTCGATGATTTTCATTGTTAATTCGTTTACACTTTTGCCCAACACGGTGCTGTTGTTGAAATGTGCGACACACCCACAATCCCGACAGTGTATCCCCAAGTGGCCAGAGTTGGCGTTTACGATGTTGTTGTTGTGTTCTCGAAGGCGGTCATTTAGACATCGCCCAGTTTGAGCAACGTATATTGTAGGTATCGCGATACACTTTTACAGATATATTTCAGTATCAGTATTTTAGCTACTATTGTTATGTATCCCTGTATTTGTATTTCCAAATACATTTTTGAGTATTTCTGCCCAACCCTGGTAGGAGGTATGTGTATGATGCTTGTCGTAGCGATGCTTGGCTATATGTTGTTGTCGCGATGTGCGTAGCTGTGCGAGCTGGTGGCACTATTCGGCACGGGAGATGAACTTGGTGAGGAGGTCATTTTAGTCGATTGAATGAGCAACAGGAAAACTGGTGTCCATAGTGCATGAAACCTCGCGGCCGTACACTAAATGGAAAGGAGAGTAGCCTGTGATAGACTGGAGGGCAGTGTTATAGACAAAAGTGACAAAGGGGGAGTATTGTGTCCCAGTTTGAATGATCACTGGAGATATACATAGATATCAAGACAGCGAGAGCCTTATGAAAACGTTCGGTGAGCCCGTTTGTCTGAGGATGATATGATGATGTTGTCTTGTGAACAACCCGACAGGCTTTCAAAATGGCTAAACGTGTGCTTGAAAGAAACTGCCGTCCGCGGTCGCTTAAGAGAACTTGTGGCGCGCCGTGACGTAGGAGTATATTATGTACAAAGAATTGAGCGATTTCTTTAGATGTCGCAGAGGTCAGCGCGGTGGTCTCAGCGTATCTAGTCAAGTGGTCAACGGCTGTGACAATCCAACGATGACCGTGGGATGAAACTGAGAATGGGCCAAACAAGTCGATCCCCACTCTTTCGAAGGGAGTACTGGGGAAAACTAAATGTTGGAGTAATCCAGCAGGTGCTGTGGTTGGGCGTTTTCTACGCTGGCATTTCAAGCAGCACTGAACGCATTTAAAAACGGACGTCTGAAGGTGGGGCCAGAAGTAGCGTCGCCTAACTTGAGCATATGTTTTTTTGAAATCCTATGTGTCCCGAGGTGGGATCATCATGAAACGATTGAAGAATGTCCTTGCGCATTTGGCGAGGAACTACAACTAGCCATCTGTTGCCTTTAGGGGAAAAGTTATACCGGTAGAGTACACCATCTTGGAGGGAAAAGTGCTGTAACTGTTTGCGAAACTTCTTATTAAGGAAGTGAGTCGGTTTATTGAGATGCTCGATTATTTCTTTGATCCATGGATCTTTGGATTACTCTGAAGTAGTATGTTCGTAGTTGACAGCGGAAGCATCAAATACATCGTCCATGTTTTCAAGACGTTCATCAGGTTCGTCTACGGGACATCGAGATAGGCCGTCAGCGTCTGTATGTTTGCGCCCAGATTTGTAAACTACTGTATAATTGTACTTCTGAAGTAGAAGAGTCCTTCGACCAAGTCTTCCAGTGAGGTCTTTTTAGGGAATAGAGCCAACATAAGGCGTGGTGGTCGGTAACGATAGTGAAATGCCTACCATTAAGGTATGGCCGAAACGTGTTGACGGCCCAAACGCAGGGTTGGGCAGAAATACTCAAAAATGTATTTGGAAATACAAATACTGGGATACATTGAGGTAGCTGCGAAAATACTGATACTAAAATATATCTATAAAAATGTATCGCGATACGTATCGGAAATACATTTTAAATAGAGGCAAAAAGTATTTGGAAATACAAATACAGGAATACATTTTAGAAAGGCAGAAATACAAATACAGAAATACTGATACTGCAATACATTTTTCAAATTTGTTTGAGATGTCAACTGAGATGAAGTTTGAAGTGGATTTTTTGATCCCGAAATTGCTTTCCGTAGGCTTGGCACTTTGCGATACGGTGCCATCTCTGTTGTGAGAGTCCTTCTTGCCAACCCTCCGCCACCGACACATGAATTGCAGTCCTCAAGTTTCGCCTAGCATCATCTAAACAGAGACATCGTGGATTGCGACATGATATTGCCGGCGCAGGTGCGAGCTCTCCGAGGAACAGCGCGCTCGAGACGAGTTGCAGGCGTACGAACTATGGGCCGGCACAGCGAGGCCACTCTGGCCTCCTTCCTGGGCTTCGGATCATCAGAGCAGCGGGTCACGCTCACATCAGCTGATGACTTACACTTGAGCCGTGCAATATTACGGGCGCAGCCGCAGACGCATGCGAACATGTGTTAAGAATTACTGCGTGAGTCATCCTACTATTCCACCACCACCACCACCACCAGGCTCGTGCTGCAACGGACTGTGACTCAGCTTTGCCGGCTGAGAGAGTCGGTTAGCAGCGGGCGTTGGATGCCAGCAAACAATGGCTGAAGAAATCCCTACCTAAGGACCTGCGGTAGAAGATGCTCCGACTCCACTCCTGGCACACCACCTGGTTCGAGTCACCGACTACGCAACACTTCTCAGAAGAGAGAAGAGGACGCATAGAAAAATAGTTTGGAGAATCGGAAGGAACCTCGGTCAGCATCGTAACAATGCCCCAGCATCTCCTTGACCCTAATGCCCTCAGAAGTAAAAAAGAAAAAAATGCGTTTGGCTCTTTTTTTTTGGAAGAGGGGGAGTATTTCTCAAAAAATGTAACGAAATACATTTCATCCTGATTGTATCGCGATACAAAGAAACATTCCAAATGTATTTCGATACAGTAATACAGATACTGATGAAAAAATGTATCGCGATACAGAAATACAGATACGAAATGTATTTCTGAAATACTATCGCGATACATTTGTATCGCGATACTGCCCAACCCTGCCCAAACGACAGCCAGACATACTTTTTCTGTTATGGTGTAATTTTGTTCAGGGGTAGAGAGCATTCGACTTGCATAAGCTATGACGTATTCTTTTGTTGTGTTGGGGTCACGGTGCAATAGGACGACACCAAGGCCATAACCACTGGCATCGGTATGCAACTCCGTATGCGCAGAGTCATTAAAGTGCCCCAGGATGGGATCGGACTGGAGAGTGGTTTTAAGAGCATGAAATGAGTCGCGACATTCAGGGGACCAGATAAATGCTGTATTGGCTCGTAACAAACGAGTGAGTTGAGCAGCCAACTGTGTGAACTGTGGAACAAAACGATGAAAATAAGAACAAAGTCCTAGAAAACTGCGAAGTTGTTTCATGTTAACGGGAACAGGAAACTCGCGTACTGCCTTGATCTTGTCTGGGTCGGGTCGGATGCCATCTTTATTTACAAGGTGGCCAAGGATCTTAATTTGTCGAGAGGCGAAGTGGCACTTTTTTGTGTTGAGTACAAGGTTAGCTTTCTCGAGACAACCGAGCACATCGGAGAGTCGACGGAGGTGGTCGTCAAATGTACGAGAAAATATAATAATATCATCAAGGTAGCAAAGGCATATGTGCCATTTAAGACCGCGGAGGACGTTATCTATCATTCGCTCAAACGTTGCCGGAGCATTACAAAGCCCGAAAGGCATAACATTGAACTCGAAAAGACCGTCCGGTGTAATAAAAGCTGTTTTTCTTTGTCCTCTTCCTTCATTGGTATTTGCCAGTAGCCGGACTTTAAATCTAGTGATGAAAAATATTCAGCTCCTTGTAACGTGTCTAATGTGTCATCAATCCGTGGTAAAGGGTATACGTCCTTGCGAGTGATCTTATTCAGTCTACGATAATCAACACAGAAACGTATGCTGCCATCCTTCTTTTTTACAAGGACTACTGGTGAGGACCAGGGGCTCGATGATTGGCGAATGATACCTTTATGCAACATATCTGATACCTCTTGGTCAATAATACGGCGTTCTGTAGGAGATACGCGATATGGACGCTGGTGTACGATTTCTCCGCGGGGCGTATTAATCTCATGTGCCACTGACTTTGTTGAACCTGTAAAGGACGTATAAACATCGAAGCACGATGTGAAACGAGTGATTAAATGAATTAATTGCTTTTTATGAGTATCTGCAAGGTTGGGATCGATGGCGTTCAATAATATTTCGTTGGAGATAATGGGAAGCGCTGGAGGATCAAAATTACATGTGGATTCGAGTGACGCAAGTTCCAAAGAGGCATCAGGTTCGATATTTGCGACGATTGTACCTTTTACGAAAACCAGTGGCTGATGTGTTACGTTACAGACAGGCAGCACTGTGCTCCCATGGGTAAGTGTAGAAATAGAATGAGGTATAATAAACCCGTGCGATAGTAAGAGGTTTGAAAAAGGAGTTACTAGAAAACTACCTGAAACGCTTGGTTCACTCGAGAAATTCATGACAAGAGATGCTAGCGGGGAAATAAATGTGTCTTCACAGGCACGTAATTTGGCTTTAGGAATACTGGAATTGGGTTCGCAGCTATTTGAATCTCCCAAAACGACCCCTTTGCAGCTAATGACAGCTTCCGCAGAGTTAAGAGAAATCCCAGCCGAGAATGAGATCGTGCGTACAAGATGATAAAACAACGTATTGAATGGTGTGGCACGTATCCTGTATGAAAACACGTGCCGTGCCCTGGGCAGTTGGATGAATAATGTCTGTGGATGCTGCCCGCAAGGAACAACCATAGAGGGGCGTTCTTACTTTATGAAGACGGATGCAGATGTCTTCTCTAATCACAGAAGTAGCCGCCCCTGTGTCAACCAAGGCGTACAGATGTAAGCCGTCGATGTATACTTCAATGAGGTTAGATGGGTCGGAAGGAGGATGATGAAGACGTTTTTATGACGCAGTTTCTCCTCCGACAACTGCGGTGCCTAGTTTCCCGTGTTAGGCCTCGCCAGGGAGCAGAAGAGAACGAGGAGAGAAGGTGGAGGGGAGTACGAAAACCTTGTGTATTCGTCAGCGCAAGTGGCCACCTAGATGGGTACGTACCTGTGCTGTACCAATCGATATCTGTGGCTCGTGTGACGAAGTTAGTAAATTGTGTGCCGCCAAGGTTGACAATGGCTTGCTCGTGGTAGCTCTGTATCCCTCGCCTACAGCACTCGCCAAATATTTTGTGCAAGACAAAAAAAAGAACTGCATTCCTGTCATGTACGAAAACATCCCATTCTCCCCGAGGGACTTGCACTCGCTGATTTTCTGTGCCATCTCGGGGAAGCACGCTCATGACTACAGATGAAGAAATACAAATCGCCGAGCTGTCTTCGACAGAGCCGAGAACATGTAGGATGATATTGCCACGCGCGTCAGCGAGCAAGTGCGTGCGTGGCCGAGTGGTTACCGCGCTTGACTTTCGAGCGGAGGCCCAGGGTTCGATTCCTGAGAGTTCCGCGGATTTTATTTATGCTTCCAGTTTATGTTCTGGTGAATTCGAGAACACTGTTGTTTATTCTAGGCCCGAATGTTCTACGCGTCGAACCTTCCACGCCGATTATTCCAGAAGCCCACGCGTGTACATAAGGGGCTCCGCGTGGCGAGCCGGAGTAACTTTCGCCTCAGCGTTCGATCCTGCTGCTTCGCCGCTTTCGACGCCCGCGACGCTCTGTTGTTATCTTTCTTTTTCCCTTTATATTTGGGCACAAGTTCGCCCCATTAAACCTTCAGTTCACTCAGTCATTCGTCGCCTCATCACTTGTCATTCGTGACATTTTGGTGGAGGTGCGGGGTAACGCATGCCCCTGCCGCGTACCCCTCCGAGTTCCGACAGTGCAAGTCCGAACACAAGCCCCCAAGAACCCAACGAAGACCAGACCGAGCTCCGATCAAGTCGCCGGAACCTTGGCCTACCCCCGGAGTTAGGACCCTTGCCACCTAGGACCAGGCAAACAAGGACGACGACGATGGCCGACCAGGCCCAGACCCCGGCCGCTCCTGCCGTCGTATACCTGCCCGTGGCCCCCAGAACTCCGACGCCTTTCCACTGAGACGCCCACGAGGACATCAAGGACTGGCTTCAACACTATGAACGTGTGGCCCGCCATAACGGCTGGTCAGCTGAGCACTGCCTGCAGAACCTTTACTTTTCGCTGGAAGGGACTGCGAGGCACTGGCTGGAAAACCACGAGACTTCTTTGACGTCGTGGGAGGTGTGCAAGCAAGAACTGAAGCAGACGTTTGCCGGCCAACACCGACGCGAGAGGGCCAAAGATATCCTTCGAACAAGGACCCAAGGCCCGAATGAAAGCATCACCAGCTTCGTCGAGGATGTTTTGCGCCTAGTCGCTCGCGCAGACAATCAAGCCACCGACGAAAAGAAGCTGCGGATACTAATGCGAGGTGTAAAGGCCGACATCTTCGGTGGTCTTGTTCGGAACCCCCATCGACTGTCGAAGATTTCGTCACGGAGGCCACGAACATGGAACGTGCCCTCCTCGCAAGAGCCAGCCACTACCATCGGCACTCGAGCGTAGCTGCTGCTTCTGCATCGGGCTACGACATCAGTCCAAGCATCCCCGGCCTACGCGACATCATCCGTGACGTCGTCCGGGAGGAGCTTAGAAGCTCCTGCCGACTGCTGAACGCCCGGCCTCAATCTCCATTGCCGAGGTGGTCCGAGACGAGGTTCAGCGAGCGATCCAACTAGATGTCCCTGTCACCGTGGCCGCACCCGAAGAGCCGACGCTGACCTACGCCGCCATGGCCCGACGACCGCCGCAAGCTCACCACCAGGTCACGGCACCACCCCGACGTGAACCTCCAGCGCAGCAGTATTCCCGACGCCAGGAAGATCGGGCGCACGGCCACCCGGAACCAGCAGCGCCAAGAAAGACCGACGTGTGGAGGACGGCCGATCGACGCCCGTTGTGCTATCACTGCGGTGAAGCCGGCCACATTTACCGCCGATGCCCCTACAGACAACTGGGGCTGCGCGCGTTCCACCCGAACGACCCGCGCCCAAGGTACGACGAGCGCCCTCGCGACATCGAGGAGTACCTCCGACGCTCGCCCTCCCCAGTGTCGTCTCTCCGCCGTGAAGCCCGCTCCCCATCGCCACGACGTTCAGCATCCCCAGCGCCACGACCCCGCCGAGAGAGCCTGTCTCCCCTGCGTCGCCGGGAAAACTAAGTGCGGCAACGCCTGGAGGTGGCGTTGCCGAAGACGACCGAAGTAAAGAGCCTCCAACAACGACGGAGCGCTCCCACTCTCCCGACGCTACGCATCGCAACGACGCCCCTGAAACGGTGTCCAACAATCTAAACGTCGTCATCGACGGCGTCGACGCATCAGCACTCGTGGACACCGGAGCAGACTACTCAGTCTTCAGTGGGAGGCTCTCCCGCCACCTTCGAAAATTCATGACGCCGTGGGACGGACCCCAAATACGAACCGCCGGAGGACACCTCATTACACCAGTCGGGAGATTCACTGCTCGCGTCGAGATCCACGGTGAGACGTGCCCTGTGAAGTTTGTCGTTCTGCAAGACAGTGCGAGGGATGTTATCTTCGGAATGGACTTTCTTTGCGAGTATGGCGCCGTCATCGACCTCGGAGCAAACCGGTTGACACTACGAAATCCTGTGTCACCACCGGAGGAACCCAAAGCGACATCATCCGCGGTCCGAGTTCTCGCATGTCACGTGAACTTACCGCCGCGGTCGAGTGTTTTCGTGCCCGTCGGGATCACCGAAGCTTTCTGCGGCGAAGTTCTGCTCGAGGGAAGCCTCCAGTTGCTCCTAGGAAGAGGAATAGGCGTCGCAAAAGGAGTAGCGGAACTTCATGATGGCCGCACTGTGGTACTCGTGACGAACTTTCGGAATGAAACGCAACACCTCACGAAAGGTGCAGCCGTTGGCCACGTCGATGACCTCCAAAACTCCGCCAAAATTGCCGCCCTATACTGACGAACCCTCGACACCTCAGCAAGACAGTACGTCGCCTGCGCAGCTCTACATCGACCCTAGGCTTCCGGGCCCGAAACGCCGGCAGCTGATTAACCTCCTCGCCGAATACCGCGACTGATTTGCTACGTCGTCGAAGGTGCGCCAAACAGCCATTGCGAAGAACCGCATCGTTACCGAGGACGACGCGTGCCCTGTGCATCGATCACCGTACAGAGTCTCCATTAAAGAAAGGAGGTGATCCAGGAGCAAGTTCAAGAGATGCTGAACGACGACATAATCCAGCCATCAAGCAGTCCGTGGGCCTCTCCAGTCGTACGGGTTAAGAAGAAGGACGGAACGCTTACGTTCTGCGTGGACTACCGACAGCTGAACGCGGTGACGAAGAAAGACGTCTATTCACTCCCCCGCATTGACGACACTTTGGACCGGCTGCGCCACTCTCGATACTTTTCATCGATGGACCTGAAGAGCGGCTACTGGCAGATCGAAGTCGACGAACGGGACCGAGAGAAGACAGCTTTCGTCACGCCGGATGGACTGTACGAGTTCAAGGTTATACCCTTCGGACTGTGCACGGCGCCAGCAACTTTCCAGCGTGTCATGGACACCGTACTGGCAGGCCTGAAGTGGCAGAGCTGTCTCGTCTACCTCGATGACGTCGTAGTGTTTTCCGGCGACTTCGACGAGCACTTGCGACGACTCCGAGCTGTTCTCCAGGCCATACAGACCGCCGGACTCACCCTGAAGCCGTCAAAGTGTCGGTTCGCCTATGACGAACTGAAATTCCTCGGTCACGTGGTTAGTAACGAAGGCGTTCGCCCCGACCCAGAGAAGACTCGCGCCGTCGCAGCATTTCCAGCGCCGAGAGACAAGAAGGCCGTGCGAAGGTTCCTTGGATTATGTGCCTACTATCGCCGCTTCGTTCGAGATTTCGCAAGGATTTCCGCACCGCTCACAAACCTCACGAAGGACGCCGAGAAGTTCGAATGGGCCGAGGAGCAGCAGCAGGCATTCGACGAGCTGAAGCGACGACTGCAGACTCCTCCTGTTCTTGGACATTTCGATCAGGATGCGGAAACCGAAATTCACACGGACGCCAGTGACGCTGGACTTTGCGCGGTACTGGTGCAAGTGCAACAAGGCACCGAGCGAGTTATCGCCTACGCATGTCGGACACTGTCCAAAGCGGAGAAAAATTACTCCACGACTGAAAAAGAATGCCTTGCGGTCGTCTGGGCAATCACTGAAGTTTCGTCCGTACTTGTACGGGAGCCCGTTCCGTGTAGTCACGGACCACCACTCGCTCTGCTGGCTTGCGAACCTCAAGGACCCGTCAGGACTACTCGCTCGATGGAGTCTCCGACTACAGGAGTTTAACATGACTGTAGTCTACAAGTCAGGCCGCAAGCACAGCGACGCCGATTGCCTGTCCAGAGCCCCTGTCGAGACATCGTCCGGCAGCATCGACGACGATGACGACGAGTGCTTCCTTAGGGCGGTCAACACCGACGACATGGCGCGACGTCAAAGAGACGATCCTGAGTTGCCCGCCTTAATCGAGCACCTCGAAGGACTAGGGGTACTAACCCCCGTGTCTTCTTGAGAGCCCTGCCGACCTTCGTCCTCCGCCAAGGTGTGCTTTCCAAGGAGAACTTCGGAGACAACAGCTTGCCATGGCTGCTGGTAATCCCTGCCGACCTTAGAGAGGAGATCTTCCAAGCCTGTCACGACGACCCAACGGCTGGGCACCTCGGCTACAACAGGACGCTCGCCAGGATTCGAGAAAAATACTACTGGCCAAGGCTACCGAAGACCGTTCACCTCTACACTCGATCATGCCACGAGTGTCAGCGACGCAAGAAACCGCCGACGAAGCCATCAGGACATCTGCGTCCAATTGCTCCCCCGTCTACGCCATTCCAGCAGATCGGAATGGATTTACTTGGCCCTTTCCCGCCGTCAACGTCGGGAAACCGCTGGATAATCGTCGCCACAGATTATCTCACACGGTACGCCGAGACGAAAGCCCTTCCATCATATACGGCTGTGGAAGTCGCCAAGTTTTTCATCGAGTCCATTGTCCTCCGTCACGGCGCCCCCGAAGTCCTCATTACCGATCGTGGGTCATCGTTCATGGCCCAGCTGACGAAAGAGATCCTTCGTCTCAGTGGCACCGGCCACCGTCGAACTACTGCGTACCATCCGCAGACAAATGGTCTAACAGAACGGCTGAACAAAACGATCGCCGACATGATCTCAATGTATGTCGACGTAGAGCACAAGACTTGGGACGAGGTGTTACCCTACGTCACATTTGCTTACAACACGGTGGTGCAAGAGACCACAGGAGTAACACCGTTTCAGCTGGTGCATGGCAGGAAAGCGTCGACCATGCTCGATGCAATGCTACCCCACGAGCCAGCTGACGATGGGATACCCGACGCCCAGGTGGTTGCTCAACGAGCCGAAGAAGTGCGCCAGCTCGCCCGACTCCGAATTCAAGATCAACAACGTGTCGACGCTACCCGGGTAACCTTCGCCGGATCGACGTTCGCTTCAAGCCCGGAGACCGTGTGTGGGTTTGGACCCCAATACGACGACGCGGTCCAAGCGAGAAACTCCTGAAGCGCTACTTCGGACCACTACAAAGTGCTTCGCCGACTCGGCGATCTGAACTACGAGGTGATGCCTGACGGAACACGGACTTCATCACGGCGCCCTCCACGACTCGAAGTCGTCCACGTCATGCGCCTCAAGCCGTACTACGCGCGATAAGACTGTGAACCGTGATCTCGGGCAACACTTGATAGGATTGTGCTTTGTAGCCTCCGTATTTTCCCATTCTTTTGGTTGTCCTGCTCTGTTTTGTTGTCTTTCGCGTGGCATCGAGACGATGCCTTTTTAAAGAGGGAGTAATGCCACGCGCGTCAGCGAGCAAGTGCGTGCGTGGCCGAGTGGTTACCGCGCTTGACGTTCGAGCGGAGGCCCAGGGTTCGATTCCTGAGAGTTCCGCGGATTTTATTTATGCTTCCAGTTTATGTTCTGGTGAATTCGAGAACACTGTTGTTTATTCTAGGCCCGAATGTTCTACGCGTCGAACCTTCCACGCCGATTATTCCAGAAGCCCACACGAGTACATAAGGGGCTCCGCGTGGCGAGCCGGAGTCAGTTTCGCCTCAGCGTTCGATCCTGCTGCTTCGCCGCTTTCGACGCCCGCGACGCTCTGTTGTTATCTTTATTTTTCCCTTTATTTTTGGGCACAAGTTCGCCCCATTAAACCTTCAGTTCACTCAGTCATTCGTTGCCTCATCACTTGTCATTTGTGACAATATCGAGAGAATCGCGTGCTCCATCGATGTGTTGACTCTAACGCTGCCTCTTTTTCCAGCGCCGCTTTTGATGTGCTGTCTCCTGGCACCGGCAGAAGTTAGACAGAGTGGAGCTTCCAGATGTGAGAACTATATTCCCTTTCACCGGACAATCGGTTAGCGAGAATAAGACAATACTATAAATACTCTTTGCTCAGATTTTTTTAACACGGTATATTGCGAAATTGAAATACCTCAAGAGAGAAAAAGGAGGACAATTAAGGAGGGAAGGAAGAGGAGGGGTGGTGGACGGGACGAGAGGAGGAGGAGGGGAGGCGGAGTGGGTACGGAGGTGGAAAATAAGCATACCCTCCCCCCGTACCCTCCGCTCCTCCTTTCAAGAGCCGGAATTTCACCGAAAATTTCCCGCTAATTGAAGGGGAGCAGGAGAGGAGGGTATGCCCCTCCTCCTCCTCCGTACGCTTCCCTCCTCCCCCTCTTGAGCTGCACTCTAACTCGGCGTTACAGGAAATTGCCAAGGTCTTTCATTTTCTGAAATATTACCTTGTAAATCTTTTTTTACTCTTGGACTGTTTGTAGCTCGCGGACTATTTATACCAAGTGTTTTCAACACTAGACCAGCTTGTCAAATGGTTTATGTATGTTCGTGATTAATTGTGCAATTTAAGTAACTCTTGAGTTTGACAGTATTATTATTCTTTCTTTGCCTTTGATTTGTATTCTTTTTTTCCTTTTAGTAATATTTTCTTTATTTTCCTTTTCTATTTCCTTTCGTCCCTTCGCCTTGTCTTTAACTTGTCTTTCTTATATCGAGTTGGTTGCAAAAAAACCTATTCCATGGGGTCGAAAAAGAGGAAGTGTAAAATATTGATGAGTTGATAGTTCAAAACTGTTTTAGTATTTTTGTGTGTGTATAATTAGTAACTGACTACCTGAGGTGGTTCGTAATGTTGCCGAACAAACTACCCTAATCTGAGCTATTATTTAAATAAAAGCCCTACTATTACTGTGGGATAGGTTTTATTGTGTTGAGAATTTATGATTTCGTTGGCACACACAGAATGAAGCAGTATATAATGCTGAACACGAATGAAACTTGTGTTGAACTAAAGGGTGCTGTGCAAGAATGTGTCTGCTCACACAAACACAAACAAAATATATTTTGCTTGAATAATCTATTAACAACTTTTGCTTTGTTTTTCTTTCTTTGCACTGACAGTAGCAATACATATAGAAAAAAATACAGCACCCTTGAACCCGTCAATTTACTGCCGGAATATGTAAGAGCATAAAAATGACCCAGTTTTAATGTCACCACTAAAAAAAAATAAGCAGTTCAGTTATACATTAAAATGAACGTTTAATAAAGCAAGCCTCTAACGTAAAACAAAAAGTTAACAACGAGATTGGCGCCTTACTCCGTTAGACGGAGACGAAAGGGCGGCTTACCTAAAAAGACCTATCTGCTGTTCTCTGTGTTCATGTACGCGCTCTGGTAACACGCAGATCAAACACGCGATCACCGCCCCCCCCCATAAAAAAACGGTAACTTTTATGAGCGTTAATGTAGGCAAAAGAAAGAATAGTAAATAAAAAATATAATGAGATGATGAAATAAGGACATGCGATGACGTCAGAATGCAGACCTCTGATCCGATGGAGTAGCGAGCAGACGCAAAGCCTAGCTGTCTTTGTCTTTACCATGCCGTCTCACTCCAATAAAAAAGCGTGTTCAGCTTCGCATGGAGGGTCTGGCGTTCGAGTGTGCTCGTTCTGATCGTCTATCATTCACTGGTTCTCCCTTAAATGTTGTCACAGCATTTCCATAAAAAAATGCTATGACAAAAAAGAAAAAAAAACTCTTCGGTTCTTACCTTCCAGGCTATTGTTTGAGGATCATCATAACTTAACCCCCATTTCATCACTCTGCTGTACCCGAATCGAGTGTGCTGGGGATCGTTAGACCTAGTGGACTGATAGTCTGAATGAGAGTCGCAGGCCTGTCAAAGAGAAAGTAAACATTTTAATACAAAGAAAAAATGTTAATTTTTCGCAGAAGCATGCGGTTTTTTACATAGGCCACCGGTTCCCAAGCTCTCGGGGAGCGTACCAAAGAAGCGTCTTTTTGGGCCTGATGACGTTCTGCGTCGAAAGGATAGTTCGTGTCGAAATACACTGTTTTTTTTCTGGCCTTTATCTACATCGCCGCATAATTGTCGAAGTGCCAAAAATGGCACGTATAACCTGAACAGCTAGAAGTAAGCTTAGCTCTGGTATTTCTTCGAAAACTGAGGAATACAGAAGCCAGGTGACAAACGTACTCCCAGGCAGTGAAGAGAGACTCTTGCTTTTTGTTGGCTATTCCTTGCCACAATACCGAAACTCTATTAGGGGGTCGGTTGCCGAGTGGGCTTGCGCACACCAGCTCGGAACACCTGGAGCATAAGCTCGCGCTGCGGAATCCGGGAAGCCTGGGTTCGATTTTGATCTGGATGAGCGTCGTACTGGCGTGCGCCGTGTATCACTACTGCGTGGTGCACGTTAAAAACCTAGGATAGCGGTTGTAGTGCACTGGCTAAATTGCTCATCTAGAGCTGGGAGACAAGACCCCCATTGAGGCGGACCAAGTTCGAAGCTGTATCAACATACACAAACTATTCTTGTTTTTGACGAAACTGTTAGCCAAAATGTATTAAAAAGTTTGGTTAAACTTTTTGCTTTTCAGGATTTCAGAGTTATAACCTCAAGACAAAAGTCAAATGTTTGCTCTAAGAAATGTGCTACTTCGATCTTGATCGACTTCAATCTACTATGCGTAAGGTTTGGTCTGGTTGTGAGGCTTCGAGTATTTTTGTCAGGAAATAAGCCTTATTAATTAAGATATCACGAAATTATTTTACATTTGAATAAGGAGCAAGTTTAGAGCTTCAAGTTTTTAAGAATGCTCACAGAAACGGCACGTTTTGCACCTTATTCAATAATTGATATAGTGGGTATTCTAGAAGGATATCACTTTTTATAAAAATAAAATATAACTGTCGCATTAGGAAAACTTGACGTTCATTAAATGCAGCAAACAAGTTGAAAGGTAGTATAACAAACCTTCCTGATGCTGAGTAAAGTTGAAAACACAAAGAAACTTGACAACAACGTCAGTTCCGGCTTTATCAAACACGTTTTATTACGCTCCCCAACAGCTTATTCATTGAATTTAAAACAAGATTCACCGCGTGAATCAAAGGAATTGTTGGCTGCTCAAAGGGACCGTATACCTACACTGTAAAAAATAGCTGTTAAATAACATACGTATAATAGAAAATTTCTATTTTTTCTACAGAAAATGTTAGTCTGAAGTGAAAATACTTTTTTTACCCGAATAAACTGATCATACCTGTTTAAGTTACAAAGCAGAAAATTTCTTGAAACGAAAATGATTTTCATTATTATAACAAAACATTAAAAGAGATTGTCTGTTTTATAACAGAATTTTGCGTGAAACAAAACTTAGATAATATATCTCTCTCCAATCGACAGAAAATGCTGGTGTTTGCCACAAAACAGTATTTTTTGTTCGTAAATCACAGTGCATTACTTGCCTCCGCGTCCTTCGTACTGCTTAGGGGATGTACCACTCGTTGAAATCCGAATGGCGGAAAACCTTCGTAGTGAATTCTCCAGGGTTCGAGTTCGAAGAAAGTTAATCATGACACAACAAAATTTGGATTGCATTGAAGGGTTCGTACGCTGACGAAGCGTAGAATATACGGAGCTGCAGAATGGGGCTAATTTATTTAATGCTTCACAGGTCGGCTGGTGTCGGCATTGTTTTCAACCTGTCCCAAGACAACACGAGAAAGATGATTTAACTGTATTGCTAATTATTTGTCTGTAATTCTCATGAAAATATTCTTCGGCGTGTTGCTTGTTTGTTTCCCAAGTTTTGATAAAAGAAATTGTGAAGTCCTGAACCGTATCAAATGAGTGGTCGCAACTCGATTGCAAGTTTCAATAGCGTGGCAATGCTGATTTATAATGAGGAATAAGAAGTAGTTCACCTTATTTTTCAGCTACGTCGGTAATTTTAGGATGAATTCTTGATGACACAAACGTAGCGTGCTCAGCCGTTGCACTAACAAATTGTGATCTTCACCTTTTAATGCAGAGTTACAATAATCGCGTTAATATATCATACACGTATCGGTTTCAGCAACGTTTCAGTGATCGGATAGACTATTTTGAGCGACACGGTAATTATATCTAATAGTCCAATCATAAAGACGAGGAAAGTGTTCTTACCCCAATAAATGACCTGCACATCGTTGAATGTGAACTCTGCTGTAAAATATGTATATTGTGCTGTAGATTTAATAACGTTCTTCCATATATATTTTCCTCTAAACGCCAGCTTAAATGAGCGTAAATTGTTCTCACTGCTGCTAAATGTTGCATAGCTATAATGTATAGTGTTCATAATATAGTAGCATGCGTTCTTTTTCAACTTCACGTACTGATTGCTAAAGAAAACGCAAGTGAAAATTTGCTTGTAACCTGCCAGATTTACCTTCGTCGGTTCGTGCCCTCAATGTATGTCACATTCCGTCCCGGATTGAAAACACTAGGAGCACGAATTGTGCTCCTGACATTCTCGCTGATGATTTCCGTCGGCGTTGGTTAACCAGCCGACTATTAACAAACGAAGCGATTTTTATACCGAGCGCCAGCCGGTCGACGACTGCATGCTCGTGTATGGTGGCCATATTTGCCTTTGACGTATCCTGGCACTACATGGTCACAATACCCTGTTGTTGTGCTTAAACATTCAATCTTAGACATTGTTTAGCGGTTTCTTTTTCTTTTCAGTGCAAAGCGTTAAAATGGACTTGGCAACATCTGTAATTACAGATGATGCCAAAGTCATTTTAACGCTTCCACCTCTTAAAGAGGAGGATGTCGAAATTACAGCTACGAACCTGTATTTTACTGGTTTGCACTGTAAAAAACACTGATCTCTATGACAATTGCTTGATCGCGCTTCCCCGCTTCGAGTCCATTGCGCGATTGAAGCCACCGGTCGGCCATCTTACCTGTGCCGTGGAAGCGTTGTCAAGGCGGCGGTTGTCTCTGTTGTCACGTGACCTACACACGGTAACCATGGTAACTGTCTAGGCTTGACCAACGTTATTAGAACAACTCAGTTCTGGAACTCCGCTCCGGAGGGGGTCCCTTTGCGTGGCGCCTGTTAGAGGACGCGCGCTCCGCATTAATACTCGCTGTCATCATCATTGACGGCGCGGTTTTGGCCTTTCTTACAAATAATAGCAGCAGAAATTGTTTCTGCTGTTGTTGCTAGTCACAATTTTACTTTTTAGTGGCGAAAGGGCAAAAACTAACCCAACACCATGCTGAACCTCGAGAGGAGTCGGGACTCAAAAGCAGCCGCGGAGCAGTAGCAGACGAAAACGCGTGGATTAATGCGCCGGCAGCGCCACCTAGCTGCAAAAAATCGGACACGGTTTCGGACCCCCTCCAATGTACAGCGTCTATGGGAAGTTCCATAACTGAGTTCATCTAGTAACGGTGTGCTTGACAGCGCTAGAGCATATCTCGTAAGATGGCCGACGGTGGCTTCATTTTCGGTGCGGGGAAGCGCGATCCACCAATTGTCATAGAGATCAGTGGTAAAAATGTGTGTGAAGTTCCAAGCTTTTTTACAAACATTTTCTGTTGCCATACAGAAAATATCTGTAAATGGTCTTTAACCGAAACCTGTTTAGAAAAAAAAACAGACATTTTCTGTTTTTACTTTTTTGGATAATTAGGTATTTCTGAACTTCACGAAAAGCGGTTCTGAAAACGTATTTAACGCCTTAATATTTCGTTGGTGTATTTAAAGAATAAAACCATATTTATGTGTAATTTTAATGCAAAGATTAACGCGCGCAGTGTCTTCTTCGGTCTTGATTTTGGTGCGGGGCTTATTTTTCAAGATGGATGCCGGGTACCGGTGGTTTGTGGACGTTGGTTTTCCCGTTCGGATCATTTCTGACGTAAGCTGCACCCGTCATTGTTGTGATCGCCCGGCTGTACGTGCGTAGCTCGTTAACGTTCAAATTCCGTAGCGGGTTTCAGTTCGGTGGCAGTGCAGTAACTGACTTTTACTATATTGTTGCGCCGTCACGGACGCTATTTGTGCTGTTATAAGCGCCAGCCCCAGCCCGAACTCTTGCCTCTTTCGCCGTTCGTGTTCTTCAGTTTTGATGTTCTGCTCTATGATTCATTAAACCTAAAAGTCAATCACCTCTGCCTCGTCTCTCATCAGGGCACCACATAACCCGGCCGTTTTGCCCTTTTAATGCGAATAGCATTCTTTGGCTACTTCACGCACTTTTCTTCTATGTATCTATCTGGCTATCTAACCTCTTACGCCGCGGGTCAATAAATAAATAAAAAGTGCCGTCGCCGGCTGGGATTCGAACCGTTGACCCTTTGATCAGCAGGCAGACGCGCTAACCACAGAGCTATGAAGGCAGTCATTCAACGCACTCTAAACGGTTGTTTATATCTTTACCATAGGACGCGCTTTACAGCGCTGTCACAGCTACCGGTGCGCGCGCGTTCCATGCACGAGGGCTCATTCCGCTCTCGTGAGGCTGAGCACGGCCGCTAGCTCACCTCTCCCGCGCTCGGGAGAGGGTGATGTAGCGACCGTGCTTAGCCTCACGAGAGCGGCATGAGCCCTCGTGCATGGAACGCGCGCGCACCGGTAGCTGTGACAGCGCTGTAAAGCGCGTCCTATGGTAAAGATATCAACAACCGTTTAGAGTACCGTTGGTTGAGACTAGCTGAGACGCCAGAAAGTCTGGTCGGTACCATTTTGAGTGTTTGTGCGTATGGCGCGTGCTTTGCTCGCCTTCCTAAGTGACACAAACGCAGGTGCTGGGCTGCGGAGATCGTGCGCAGGGCTGTGAAAGTGTCAACAAATTTAGAATCGCCTCAAGAGTGGGCTGGCGTATCTAGAGTGTGCCGGCCACCTGACGAACGCGCATAACTCCGCACCGTTTGATGCTATTCGCATTAACGTAGATAATCATTCCCAAAGGATGGGTTCTGCTGATTTTTAGATGTCTCCTGCCGCCAAGTATCAAATTAATCATCGAACCACCAACATCGTCGCCTCTCCATCAGAGAATCACAACATTTTAGTGCGTCAGGTAGCAACATTTGGTTGTCAACAGAAAACTGAAAGATTTGAAATAGTTTGATAGGGGTGTATATATGTTCCCCGAATGCAGTAGGCACACACACACACACACACACACACACACACACACACACACACACACACACACACACACACACACACACACACACACACACACACACACACACACACACACACACACACACACACACACACACACACACACACACACACACACACACACACACACACACACACACACACACACACACACACACACACACACACACACACACACACACACACACACACACACACACACACACACACACACACACACGCACGACACACGCACGCACGCACACAGCACACACACACACGCACACACACGCACACACACGCACACACGCACACACACACACACACACACAACGCGCGCGCACACAGTCACACATATATATCTATGGGACCGGACAAACGCTGGCAGCATACTTTCCATATATATATATATACGGGAAAGCGGGCAAACGCTGCTGGCATACTTTCCCGTATGTATATATATATATATATATATATATATATAGATATCGGCCATGCTAGTTTTTTTTTTAAAATTTAATTGTACCCCAATACGTGTTTTATATAAGTGCTTGATATATAATTTAGGGGCCTTTAAAGTGGAGCGAGTAGGGCGACTCATCGGTCACGCGACCAACACGGGAAAGCGTGCCGCCAGCGTTTGCCCGCTACTTTTAAGTCACATATTCTCAACCACTAAATTTAAGGGAAAAAATAACGCATTGAACAACACAAGACTAAGAATTATGTTACCTTTTGCCGATTACTGACGTGAAAATGCAGATACTGTTGTAACTTGTGCTGCTATTACACGCGCGAAACGAGGACGGGGCAACATGGCTTGAGTAAGCTTATCACTGCGTGAATCTGAAACCAAAACTGATCGGGAGCATGCCATGACGTGTTCCTTTAGCCGAATACGTTCATATCATGTTGCCCTTTGAAGCGCTAGATTAAGAGATGTGTCTAGCCTGCCAATTTAAATGCACAGAGGACTTGTATACCAATAATACTTGCAAGTACTTTTCGTGTTCATCTAGTAAACAGCGGCACTCACTTGCCGAATGGTTCTCAGAAAATGGTAGGGCATATATACGAATTGGGTCGGTAGGGCGGTTAGAGTAGAGTCGCGGAGGAGTCGTGTGGGAGTTGTTTGTGCCTTGTTGTACTGCTGATATGTATGTGCCTGCAAAAGTGTTCGGTATTGGTTGGTTGATTTTCATGCTTTGTGTGTGCTGGTGTATATGAGCCATTGATATGATTGGTTGTCCCGTAAAATCAGTTATTTTACAAAAAGGTATGTTAAATAACAGAACAATTAAAAACAGAGAACAGAGTTTTACAGAAATTTTCTGGCAGGCCAGCTGCCAGACAATATCTGCTTTTTACACAAGTTTTTTTTGCAGTGAACAGAAATATCAAGACCTGTATTTTTACAGGCTTGTGCAGAACAGAAAACTGTGAATTTAAAGAGGTTTCCGTTTTTTTTTCTCGCAGAAACAGAAATTTTGGGAAAATCACAAACAATTTAAAACAGACTTTCTTGTGAAAGTACATAAAAACGAAAAACAGAAAACGTAGGAAAACAGCAAAAGTAGGTAAAAAGTTGACATGTTTTTTCTGTAGTTTTCAGAAAATATTTTTACACTGTAGCTTGTGATGTGAGGGTCAAGGTTTGTACTAAGGTGGCTAAAATGTGCATTATGTGTATCAATATGTTTTTTCCTGAATAATAGCAAAAGTTCAGATTTGAAAAATTGAGCAGTATTGTGTTATTGTACAGCGCAGCAACAGCGATAGCTGAAACAAGTCACGGCGAATTGTTTGGGCAATGGCGTCACGTTCACGCACCGTGGTATGCGTGAACATAGGCGTTCACTATACTTCGTTTCACTTTATGTTGTACCACAGCGAAGGCTAGAAACGCGAGCTCATAGCGTTGGCAGCCGCTCTTAAGTCACGAGAGCTTGTGCCGCCGAGATGTGCCCCAGAGCAAGAAGCTCGAGCTTGTAGCCTTTCCTGCGGAGTATCATAAGGTGAAACAGAGTATCAAAAAATGCTGATATTTTTTTCCGAACATTTTTTTTCTTCCGTCTCTTTGCTTCAGAGCGCGTGAAAACGCGTCAGCCGGCACGAGCTCTTTGAATTCACAGTTTTACAACGGCATTTTTATGGGCCATTGTTTCATTGAAGGAAAAATGGGTGTAAAGGGCCATAAAAATGTGATTGAGTTGCAAGCAGCTTTCAATCGTCTGCTCAAGGACGTCCCTCGTCCTTTCGGTCGTACTAGAAGTTGTCATAGACGTCATCCTAGATGTTGTATTAGAAGTCTTCCTAGACGTTGTTCTTGATGTCGTCCTGGAAGTCGACCTAAACGTCGTCCACTAGGCGTCGTTTTCCATGTCGTCCCCGAAGTCGTCCTTAAGGTCGTCCTAGAGGTCGTTCACGATTTCGTCCTAGACATCCTCTTAGACGTCGATCGTAACTGGCGTTCGCCTTCCTATACGTTAGCAGTCTTAAATGCACTCGTGTAATTTGTTTGTCAAAAAGCATGTGCAGTGGGCGTCGGTTGTTACGTAAACATTAAGAATGAAGCAGGTGTTAATGCTGCATGGCAGCACATGTTTGCTTCGGCTATCACCGATATTGTCCTGAACAACTGTGTTTTGATAGCGCGTTATCGGCTCATGGGAGCCGAAATAGCAATGATGCTGCAGCCCGCAGTGAGAAGGAGTACCGTGTTTGGCTGCCAAAATTTACCGATGGAAGAATGTGCATGAATTTTGTTTCCCTCCACGACGACGTGGCGGGCAGACCTTACCGAGCCGTCAATTTTGAAGATATCCTTAAAGATCCCCAAAAACGAAAACTATTTTTGTTTATTTAATTTTTTATACGTGTCAAAACATCAACATTTCGGGAAAAAATGCTTGAGCAATATTGACAGCACGAGGCGGAATTAAGTCGGCAGTCACTTCCTTTTCAATAGTTTTCTCTCTCGGCATTTCGGGCGAGTGGAGGAGGGTGAAGCGGCTTCGCCTTAACGACCTAAATGATCATTCCTGAATGACCAGCCACGTAATGAAATTCCTGCGCCGAATTTCAAACAAATCTAACGGCCAATATTGCTGTAACTTTTTTCCCGCGTACAATTAATTTTTTACACGCGTATCGCACCCAAACTGTCTGAAAAAAAAACTTTTTTTTTCTTTTCAGGGGCTCTTTAAAAAGATATTTGACAGCAACGACGTGTTTTGATTGGGACAGTTTCAACTGAGCCACATATAGATGCTGACTCTGATTAGTCCTCACCACGGAAATGTTGAAGACGGACGGACAGCTCAAAGTAAAAGGAAGAAGATGCTTTCTGATCGAACCGAACTTGAAAGAAGTCAAGGCAATGTTTCTCTGGCTGCCGAAGTAGCCGGGGGACCGGATCACTAATGTCCTCGAACGATAAAGCGAGGTACGGACCGTTATGAGAGAACATTCCATAGAACAGGGCAAGTAAAGTACGGAGATTAATCAGAGAGATATGCTAACGCTCCATGACACTCTGACCTCTTTAGACCTCACTCATTTTCTCAAGGAGTACGGCATCTAATCGTTTCTGCTCGTGCCTGAAAGACCACCACTCTATCTGAGTTGTTAAAAGGTTGTATTTATCTGAAACGATGCCACGCTCCACATAAGAAATCTCCTCTTGAATTTAAATGCAACGTTCAAAAAATCTATTAAAACCGTGAGTAATGTAAGATTCTTGGGTTTAACTATCACCTCGAAACTCAAATATCAAACTGCAGTGAATTTAAAACTAAGAGGGTGGCCCCACGTACTTTTAGGAACACCACTCGCTATGAAATTCCTCGTATCTATACTCATTATGGGGAAAGTATTAGGTCCGTTTACGTACTAAATTTTTTTAATGAACTGCCGGACTACTTATTCTTATCTAATTCTAACGATGGGCTCAAAAAGAATCTAAAAACGTTATTTCATGATACCACCAAATGATTGAGCTACGGTTGATACTTCGTGAGTGTTTCCTACTTGGTTTTATACTGTTGTGACCTGCTGTTTCTGTAAGGGTTGGGCTGTACTGCCAGGGCATGCCACACAAGCCTCCCTTGGCTTAGGCAGACCTGTATATGTATTTGTCTATTACTATGAATAAAAGTTTAATATTATTAATATTAATATTATTAAACTGACTTAGATTACAAAAACGCCAAGACCTACGAAATTTGAAGCTTTTCAGAAACGAAGCTATGAGCATGTGAATGAAAGGTGAAGCTTGTAGCCTATAAAACCATCATTCGTCCCACGCTTGGATATGCGTGAATGGTCAATATGGCCACGCAAGTGATTATTAACGCATAACCGAGCCATATCCGACGAATAGAGTAAGCCGAACTTTAAGTCCTCTCTTACGCGGACGATATAGCAATGTTATTGTACTGTCCATCACAGTTTGCGGGAAGTTGTCAGAGTCTTTAATTTTTTTTTTGCCGGGAAACTGGTTGTGTCATAAACTGGGGCAAATCTGCAAGGTTCTGAAAGCTTTACGAGGCCACCGCGCATGGGAATTTTTTGAACTTTCAGTGGACAACATAGCAGGCGAAGTATTTTGGTGGGCCGCTCGAACACTACAGAGACACTACGAAGATGAGGAATGAAGACACCAATAGGGTGAGGGCAAAAGCTGAGGGTTGGAGGGGTCGCGATTTATGTATGTTTCCGGGCGTCACTGTCTGCAATTAATTATTGATCGCGAAATTTTTGTAAATTTTACAAGTGTTGCCTATCTCAAGCCTTAGCGTGCAAAATATCAAAAATAATTTTGCATTTTTTTCAGTTTGTGTTGGTAACGCTTTCTTCTACATTTTTGTTTAGGTCTGTTCGTAGTGGAGGTATGGGAGTGAACCACATCTTTATACATTATTATTTGTCGTGTATTTATCTAATATGTGCTGGTGTTCAAGGGTTAATGCGAGAAGTTGTACATTTCTTTCGTGTGCTCAAGGTGCATTTTTGTTAGAGTATATGTGTTGAGTAAGTCGCCAGCGGCTGTTTAAAGACCTCGTGGGTGCTAATTTACCCGTCCCTTCTAATTGCTCACTGTGCTTTGACGGAGCAGTGCAGGACGAGTGCAGGACGCCTTAAACAGGGTAAAGAAAATGCTGCTGAAGCCTTATTTTAAGTCATTTTTTTAATGTGCAACAGCGGCGCGCTGTTTTTGTAGCCGTGGCTTGTGGAGAGAGGTCTGTTTGTCCCATGTTCGATAAACTTTCCAATATGTAAAAGCCCAAAACACTCGAACACATATTCTCAATTGTTGGGGCGCGGTTTTCTTATGGGACATTCCTTAGTGCACGCTGAAGAAAGACCCCCCCCTTCACCCAACATGGAATCCATTTTTTTGCCGTTGGAGAATTAACATCGGGTTCCGTACGACTTGCTCATTCTCCTCGGCCTCTGGAGGACAAGGGCGTGTGCAAAGAACGCAAATATAAAAGGGCGCCCCACTAGAGACTTTTTCATTTAAAGTGTCGTGTATATCCGTGAAGTGTATCGCACGCTGTCGG
This sequence comes from Ixodes ricinus, assembly GCA_037355805.1. Lineage (NCBI taxonomy): Eukaryota > Metazoa > Arthropoda > Arachnida > Ixodida > Ixodidae > Ixodes > Ixodes ricinus. Next base: position 41,555 of record JAZHYW010008313.1, read on the forward strand.
AACCTCCGGACTGCATCTCCATTCTAGGAGCGTTGGAGTGTTTAATACGATTTTAAAGTAGTCACGTGGCCACTCAGAAGCCTACGCGCTCTTGACATATGTGAGCGTAAGTGCGCTTTGTTTTCTTGTTCCCATTTTATATCACAGAGTAAATAAAAAATAAAACCCAGGCGTGGCTTAGGGGCCCCTGCTTGGTTTTCGCGCAGAGGGCCCTCGTTTGATTTCTCGGAGCGGCGCGTCTTTAATTTTTTTTCAGTTTTGCGTTCACGCTATTTAAGAACATTGTTGTCTGATCGAGCTACGGATGTCCTATGCACCGAAAGTTCTACTTCGAAAACTCCAGACTCCGAAAATTCCACAAACCTACGCGGGTACATAAGGGATTCCGCATGGCTATCCGTAGTCAGTCTTACCCCAGCGTTCTTCACTGCTGTTTCGCCGCCATCGACGCCTGCGACGCTAGCCTTTTTGTATTTCGTCTTGGGCACAAGTTCCCACCATTGTTTGTATTTCGTCTTGGGCACAAGTTCCCACCATTGAAAGTTTAGTTTCTCAAGTCATTTTTCCACTTTAACGTCTGTCAGTTATGAAAATATCTAATAATACATGCCTAAAAAATTAAAAAGTTCTACAATTGAGAGCTTGATTTTTTATTATTATCTTAAGCGCTTCCTTTCAGTTTTTGTAATGTTACAAAGATGTATACTGCAATGGATTAAAAGAAGACAACGAATCGCCAGATTCAATTTTTTTATAGGCTCTTCAACGATAAGTCTGGTTTAAAAAAGATATGCATTTCGGCACCTCCCAGTGCTCAGAAAGGTTAAATCACTAAAAACATATTAGATCATATATGCCTTAAAATACCACATTTATGTAGTAATTGATTTGTACGAACTGTCAGCAATTAAAATTCACTGCTCTCGTACTAGTTACGTGCTCCCATGTTTGATAGTTTTGTTGAACCCACCGGTAAACAGCAGCTCCAGTAATATACACCAACGAAGGGATGATATTGCAGCCCAACAGAAACGAATTTAGTACTCCTGCCGTAGACGCAAATGAGCCAGGCAGCAACGAAGCCAAGATAAACAACTTTGTAGCCCCTCCTTGAAGAAATAAAACCCGTCATTTTCGCACTGCTACTCAAAATCTTGGAGAGTGTATTTCAAAGTAAAAAGGTTATTAATTAGAAAGTTTAGTTGTTAAAAAACATTGTGATCTTGGATATGCTGGAAACTCTATTGTCAGCTGATGAACAGAAAGACCGAGTATTATCGTTATTTTTAAAAGGGTACGTTATTTGGGTAAGCCACGTTGTTGGGTATTGTGGGTGTTATAAACTAAGACTCCGGAGCAGACGAGACAATATGGAGACGTGTAGTGGTTTCAGAACACAGCAGTCTTCTTCTTTATTTTCACGTGACTCCAGTTTCGAGGACCCACTCCGTAAATACGAAACATCTCGCGACATCGACCAGTATATTGCCGCGCGCGCAGCTGGCCAAGAAGGCAGCGCGCGCGTGGCCTAACGGTTAGAGCGCCTGCCTCCCACGCGAAAAGCCAGGGTTCGATTCCTGGCCGCGGGGTGCCTTTTTGTTGACATCTAATGTAATGTTCTGGTAAATTAGAGAACCGTGTTGCTTGTTCGAGATCAGAAAGTTCTACACGCCGAAAATTCTGGGCCGATTATTCCAGAAGCCCAGGCATGTACATAAGGGGCTCCGCGTGGCGAGCCGCAGTCAGTTTCGCCCCAGCGTTCGACTCTGCTCTATCGCCGATTTCGACGCCCGCGACGCTCTCCTGTAATATTCTGTTTCCTTTTGATTTTTGGGCACAAGTTCGCCCTCATAAAACGTTTAGTTCCTTTAGTTATTCTCCGTCTCATCATTTGTCATTCGTGACATTTTGGCGGAGGTGCAGGGTAACGCATGCCCCTGCCGCGTATGCCTCCGAGGGCCCGCAGTGCAAGACCGACGCCAAGCCCGCGAAGAACCAACGAAGGCACTACCGAGATCCGGTTCAGTCGCCGCAACCTCGGCCTACCCCTGAACTTGGACCACTGCCGGACAGGACAAAGAAGCTGCCGAAGCCGACGATGACCACCACGTCGCAGCCAGACGGAACGCCAGCGACGTCCATTGTCTACGTGCAGGCCCCACCAAGGACGCCGCCGAATTTCAGTGGCAATATTCATGAAGATGTGGACGACTGGTTGGGCCAGTACGAACGCGTCACACGATTCATCGGATGGGGTCCTGAGCAGAGCCTGCGAAATGTCTACTTCGCTCTGGAAGGCAGTACACGCACCTGGTTCGAGAACCACGAAGCGTCAATTTCGTCATGGCAAGACTTCCAGGCGGAGCTTCGCCGCACTTTTGCCAGCCAGCACCGACGTCAGCGGGCCGAAGAACTTCTTCAAGCAAGACGCCAAGGGCCGAACGAGAGTGTCACAAGTTTCATCGAGTACGTTCTCCGACTCATGAGCCGCGCCGACCCAAACGTTCCTGAAGCGAAGAAGCTGCGGTTCCTGATGCGCGGAGTGAAAGAAACCATCTTCGGAGGCCTTGTGCGGAACCCGCCTACCACCGTCCAAGACTTCATCACCGAGGCTACTAACATCGGACGTGCCCTACAAGCACGCGCCTCCCACTATCAGAGACTTCCTGGCGTCGCTGCCCTCTCGACTTCCAGCTGCGACAGCCCGGACCTTCGCGAGATTATCCGGGACGTCGTGCGGGAGGAAATCAGGAAGCTGCTACCTGCTGCCACAAGCCCGGCTACTTCCTCAGTCGCCGAGATTGTCCGGGAAGAACTTCAGCAGGCGCTGCAGCCAGAAGTTATCTCCATCGCCGCTCCTGAACCACCGAAGCTAAGCTACGCCGCAGCTACCCGACGACCACCGCCCCCTGCTGACCCATGTACGGCGCCACCTCGACGTGAACCTCCATCGCCGCAGTATTCCCGACGCCAGGAAGATCGGGCGTACATCCGCCCAGAACAAGATGCGCCGCGAAAGACCGACGTGTGGAGGATGGCCGATCGACGCCCGTTGTGTTATCATTGCGGTGAAGCCGGCCACATTTATCGTCGATGCCCTTACCGACAACTGGGGCTGGGCGGGTTCCACCCGAACGACCCGCGCCCAAGGTACGACGAACGCCCTCGTGACATCGAGGAGTACCTTCGACGTTCGACATCTTCTACGCCGCCTCTCCGCCGTGAGTCCTGCTCAGCATCGCCCAGACGTTCAGCGTCTCCAGCGCCACGACCCCGCCGAGAGAGCCTGTCTCCCCTGCGTCGCCGGGAAAACTAAGTGCGGCAACGCCTGGAGGTGGCGTTGCCGAAGACGACCGAAGCAAAGAGCCTCCAAGAACGACGGAGCGCGCCCACTCGCCGGAACGCCCCGCAACGCGATGACGATCCTGCAACGGTGTCCAACAACCTAAACGTCATCATCGACGGACTCGACGCATCGGCACTCGTGGACACCGGAGCAGACTACTCAGTCTTGAGTGGGAGGATCTCCCGCCGCCACCGAAAAGTCATGACGCCGTGGGATGGACCTCAAATACGAACCGCCGGAGGACACCTCATTACGCCAGTCGGGAGATGCACTGCTCGCGTTGGAGATCCATGCTGAGACGTGCCCTGTGAAGTTCGTCATTCTGCAAGACTGTGCGAGGGACGTTATTCTTGGAATGGACTTTTTCTGCGAGTATGGTGCCGACATCGACCTCGGAGCAAACCGGTTGACACTACGAAAACCCGTTTCACCACCGGAGGAACCGAAAGCGACATCATCCGCGGTCCGAGTTCTCGCAAGCCACGTGAACTTACCGCCGCGGTCGAGTGTTTTTGTGCCCGTCGGGATCACCGAAGCTTGCTGCGGCGAAGTTCTGCTCGAGGAAGCCTCCAGTTGCTTCTAGGAAGAGGAATAGGCGTCGCAAGAGGAGTAGCTGAACTTCAGGATGGCCGCACGGTGGTCCTCGGGACGAACTTCCGGAATGAAACGCAGCACCTCACGAAAGGTGCAGCCGTCGGCCACGTCGAGGAACTCCGAAACTCCGCCAAAATCGCCGCCATTACGGACGGATCCTCTCCACCTCAGCAAGACAGTACGTCGCCAGCGCAGCTCGACATCGACTCCAAGCTTCCGGGTCCAAAAAGACGGCAGCTGATCGACCTCCTCGCTGAGTACACCGACGGCTTTGCGACATCGTCGAAGGTACGCCAAACCGCCATTGCGAAGCATCGCATCATTACCGAGGACGACGCGCGCCGTGTGCATCGATCGCCGTACAGAGCCTCCGTAAAAGAAAGGGAGGTAATCCAGGAGCAAATTCAAGAGATGCAGAACGACGACATAATCCAGCCTTCAAGCAGTCCTTGGGCCTCTCCAGTCGTACTGGTTAAGAAGAAGGACGGAACGCTTAGGTTCTGTGTGGACTACCGGCAGCTGAACGCGGTAACGAAGAAAGATGTCTATCCACTCCCCCGCATCGACAACACGCTAGACCGGCTGCGCCACTCTCGATACTTTTCATCGATGGATCCGAAGAGCGGCTACTGGCAAATCAAAGTCGACGAACGGGACCGAGAGAAGACAGCTTTCGTCACGCCGGATGGCCTGTACGAGTTCAAGGTGATGCCTTTCGGCCTATGCACGGCGCCAGCAACTTTCCAGCGTGTCATGGACACCGTACTGGCAGGACTGAAGTGGCAGAGCTGTCTCGTGTACCTCGACGACGTCGTAGTGTTTTCCGGTGACTTTGACGAGCACTTGCGACGACTCCGAGTTGTTCTCCAAGCCATACGAACCGCCGGACTCACCCTCAAACCGTCAAAGTGTCGCTCCGCTTATGACGAACTGAAGTTCCTAGGTCACGTGGTTAGTAACGAAGGCGTTCGCCCAGACCCAGAAAAGACTCGCGCTGTCGCAGCATTTCCAGCACCGACAGACAAGAAGGCCGTACGGAGGTTCCTTGGACTATGCGCCTACTATCGGCGCTTCGTTCGGGATTTCGCAAGGATTTCTGCGCCGCTCACAAACCTTATGAAGGACGCCGAGAAGTTCGAATGGACCGAAGATCCAGCAGCAGGCATTCGACGAGCTGAAGCGACGACTCCAGACTCCTCCTGTTCTTGGACATTTCGATCAGGATGCGGAAACCGAGATCCACACGGACGCAAGTAACGCGGGACTTGGCGCGGTAATGGTTCAACTACAAGAAGGCACCGAGCGAGTCATCGCCTACGGACGTCGGACACTGTCCAAGGAGGAGACAAATTACTCCACGACTGAGAAGAATGCCTTGCGGTCGTATGAGCAATCAGGAAGATTCGTCCGTACTTGTACGGTAGCCCGTTCCGCGTAGTCACGGACTACCATTCGCTCTGCTGGCTTGCCAACCTCAAGGATCCGTCAGGACGCCTCGCTCGATTGAGTCTCCGACTAACAAGAGTTCCACATGACTGTGGTCTACAAGTCAGGTCGCAAGCACAGCGACGCTGACTGCCTGTCTCGAGCGCCCGTCGAAGCACCTTCCATCAGCAGCGACGACGATGAAGACGAGTGCTTCCTAAGCGCAGTGAGCACCGACGACATGGCACGCCATCAACGAGACGATCCTGAGCTGCGCGCACTAATAGACCACCTGGAAGGGCGCGGGAGTACCATACCACGTGTTTTCTCACGAGCCCTGTCGACCTTCGTCATGCGACAAGGTGTACTCTACAAGGAGAACTTCCAGGACAACAACTTGTCGTGGCTGCTTGTAATCCCGACCGACCTTCGAGAAAAGATCTTCCAAGTCTGCCACGACGACCCAACGTCCAGACACCTTGGTTACAGCCGGACACTGGCCCGTATTCGTGAAAAGTATTACTGGCCCACGCTCCCCAAGACCGTCCACCTATACACTCGATCATGCCACGAGTGCCAGCGACGCAGGAAACCTCCGATGAGGCCGGCCGGACTCCTGCAGCCAATTTCTCCTCCAACTGCACCCTTCCAGCAGATCGGAATGGATCTACTTGGACCTTTTCCGCCGTCGACGTCGGGGAACCGCTGGATCATCGTCGCCACAGATTATCTCACGCGGTACGCCGAAACGAAAGCCCTTCCTGCAGGGACTGCTGTGGAAGTTGCCAAGTTTTTCATCGAGTCCATCGTCCTCCGGCACGGCGCTCCCGAAGTCCTGATCTCAGACCGTGGATCATCATTCCTGGCCCAGCTGACGCAAGAAGTCCTTCGTCTCAGCCACACCAGCCATCGTGGCACCACGGCGTACCACCCGCAGACCAACGGGCTGACGGAGAGACTCAACAAGACCATCGCCGACATGATATCCATGAACGTCCACGTTGAGCACAAGACATGGGACGAAGTGTTGCCGTACGTCACATTTGCCTACAACACGGCCGTGCAAGAAACCACCGGGGTGACACCCTTTCAACTGGTTCATGGCCGCAAAGTACCGACAATGCTGGACGCAATGTTACCCCACGAACCGGCTGTCGACGGAAGCGACGACGCCCAAGTAGTTGCCCAACGGGCAGAAGAAGTCCGTCAGCTCGCCAGACTCCGGATTAAAGCCCAACAACGCGTCGACACTGGCCGCTACAACCTTCGCCGTCGGGACGTCACCTTCCAGCCCGGAGACAGGGTATGGGTCTGGACTCCCATTCGTCGCCGTGGTCTCAGCGAGAAACTCCTGAAACGGTATTTCTGGACGCTACAAAGTGCTTCGTCGAGTCGGGGATCTGAACTACGAGGTGATGCCCGACGGAACACGGACTTGATCACGCCGCCCTCCACGACCAGAAGTCGTCCACGTCGTGCGCATGAAGCCGTACTACGCTCGATAGGACTGTGGACCTTATGTGTTCCAAATGACTCTTTAGTTTACCGTTATTTTTGTTTGCTTTGTTTTGTTTTGTGCTGCATCGGGGCGATGCACTTTTTAAAGGGGGGAGTAATGCCGCGCGCGCAGCTGGCCAAGTAGGCAGCGCGGCGTAGCCTAACGGTTAGAGCGCCTGCCTCCCACGCGAAAAGCCAGGGTTTGATTCCTGGCCGCGGGGGCGCTCTTTTGTTGACATCTAATGTAATGTTCTGGTAAATTCGAGAATTGTGTTGCTTGTTCGAGATCAGAAAGTTCTACACGCCGAACCTTCTGGGCCGATTATCCCAGAAGCCCACGCATGTACAGTCGGGGACAAAAGTCTCCAGGACACGCGAGCTGCAACTGAATCGCATTGCTCTGCCATCTGCCGGCGGGTCGCATGGTTTCGAGATCACAAAAACGCGCATGCGCGTCCTACTGTGATTGCCAACATGTGCGCTTTCCCGCTCTTACTGACGTGGCACCGTTGCCATCAGTCAGTAGAGGTGCCACGTCAGTAAGCTAACGCTTACTGACGTGGCACCTCTAAAGCAAGACGTCACGGCAGCTCAACTGAGCGATAATCTGAACTGGTTAAAAAGCAAGGTGCGCTGACACGGCGAAAAGCGGGGAAAGGCGACGCAATGCCCCAGGCGGCATCTCGAGCTTCGGAATGTGTACCAGACGCTCGTCAGCCGCCAGCGCTATCTTTGAGGCGGTACCACGCGCCCGATTCCGAGTTAGGCGCTGTGCCGCAGAAGAGCAGGGAAACACACATGTTTGCAGGCAGAGTGGGACGCGCATGCGCTTTTGTGTGATCTCGAAAACAGGCGACCCGCCGGCAGATGGCAGAGCAATGCGTTTAAGCCGCAGCTTCACGTCCTGGGGACTTTTGTCCCCGACTGTACATAAGGCGCTCCGCGTGGCGAGCCGCAGTCAGTTTTGACCCAGCGTTCTACTCTGCTCTATCACCGATTTCGACGCCCGCGACGCTCTGCTGTAATTTTCTGTTTCATTTTAATTTTTGGGCACAAGTTCGCCCTCGTTAAACGCTTAGTTCCTTTAGTTATTCTCCTCCTCATAATTTGTCCTTCGTGACAATATAACATTCCTTTCCCCTCAACATTGAAAGCGCTGGACCGGCTTCCGGACGCGAGTGGAGTGCCGTTGGGGTGCACTTTCAAAGACTTCACTCGAGCTCTCCGGTGGTTGTTGTGGACTGCAATCACAATGAACCTTCGACCTGGTTGATGGGCCTGGTGACGACCATGGAGGAGCCGGCATGACCTCGTTGTTGTCTGGTGGCCCTTAATCTAATTTCGACGGTTGCCATGCGTGCTCCCGTTGTCGCCGTGACCTTCCCAGGAATCCACTTGCTACCTTTCTCATAGTTTCTGGCGTACACCGGGTCCCCAGGTTAAATCGTCAAGTCTGTGTCCTCTGTGAATGCTGTGGAGTGTTATGGGAAACATATGTCAAGTCGGGAGCGAATTTGATATCATAGCAGCAATTTAGATGGTGACTTTCCAGTGTTTGATGGTGTCCGTCTATAATTAAAAAGAAGCCTTGCCAAGCTGGTCGTAATGTCGTCATTTTGAAGTTTCTTCAACCAATCTTTTATAGCTCTTACCGCGCGTTCCACCAGACTATTTGACTGTGGGTGAATTGGTGCGGTCCTGAGGTCCGTTATGTTGTTTTTCGACGTGAACTTCAAGAAATCGGCACTGGTGAAAGGTGTACAATTATCCGAGTCCAAAGTGCGGGGTATTCCGAAGTGGCTAAACACATCTCGCAAACAGGACACAGTATTTGCGCTTGTAGGCTTTTTCATGGGAACGGCCTCGATCCACTTACTGCGTGTGTTGATTACTACCAAGATCATATTTTTCCTCTCAAATGGCCTAGAAATCAACATGTACTCTGGACCAGTCTTCGTGTGTTTCGGGCCAGTTAACTGGTGCCTTTGACGCTGGCATGGGCAACATTTCGACAGAGGCGTCACACGTTGCTGACGTGTGCTCTATTTCCTTTTCCGGCCCAGGCCATCAAAATTGAGATCTTGCTATCGCTTTCATAACCGACGCTCCCTGAAGACTTACCTGCGAAGTTGTAGGAGGCGCTCCTAGTCTCCCCAGGCACAATGACGCGGTGGCCTCATTGTACCAAGTCGGTGTCTCCGACAGTTCTAGTTTCCTTCCGTAAAACGGTTGACGGCTCGAGTCTAGGCTCTTCTCACATTTGGGCCATCCATTTATGTTGTTGTTCTTGACCTGTGCTAACACTGAGTTTGTAGCTGTCATTTGTTTCAACTCCCTGATTGTCACGACACCCTCCTCTAACTGCTCCATAGCAAACACATATTCGGGAAGCTCACCTTGAGCACCGGTTTCTGTTCCAGCTGTTGCTACTGCCGGTAGCGGCAGTCTGCTCAGGAAATCTGCATTCAACATTTCTTGGCCAGGCTTGTATTGTAGCTTGTAGTGGTAGCTTCCCAAAGCAGCGTCCATCATTGTATTCGCGCCGCAGCCATAGCAGGAGCCGGGCGGTCGGATCTCAGCAACCTCAGGAGCGGCTGATGATCCGTGACCTGGGTGAACTCATGTCCAAATAGGTAGTTGTTAAACTTCGTTACGCCGAGGACCAGAGCGAGAGTCTCGCTCTAATTAAGAATAATTTCTTTCGGCGGCCGATAGAGTTCTTGATCGAAACCCGATGGGTGTTCAGAAACCGATACACGACTTCATATTGTCTAGTCTGCTCCGGAGTCTTAGTTTATAACAGTGGGCACCCTGGCGGCTCCCCAGCCGAATTGCCCGACTACGGGGCACAGGTGGCGAAATTTTCCGCGTGACGGCAGAGTCCAGCCGGCCAGGCGCACATCGTGCGCGCCACCTAGAGAAGGCAGATTAGAGGCGGCACACGGGCAGTTCCTTCCCGGACTCAAGCGCCGCCAGTAACGATCTTAGTGTATTGACTGTCTCGTTCATGTTCAAATACATGTAGTTTCTTGTCCTTGAAACCCCTGGCTTTGTGTTATTCCTCCGGGTCTGATATGCAGCAAACCCAACCGACCACAGTAATAAGGGGGTGTTTTCTGTCAATTCCAATGTATGTAGAACTGTCCCACTTAGAGCTATCAAGAAATCGTTCTGGTAGACATATGCGTGATCTTTAACTCGTCTTCATTACAGTTAAGAGTGATATGAGTCTAGCTCCAAATGATGCCAACGAGCGATTCAGTTTTTAATAATGTACTATGCCACACATTTTGCCATCAAAAATCAGTATTCTTGGCAATATTCATTTTGTTAAAGGGGTAAATAATCGAATAGGTAACGACTGACGTCTCGAAAGAAAGTAAGCTTTTATCTCTTGTCAGAATTTTTAGTGCGATGTGATTGATGTGGCGAGCACTTAATCGGCAAGAATACATTTTTTTCTTGGAACTAAAAATACGTATTCGTAGTACAAAAAAGCTAAGAAAACAAGAAGCATAAGTGTACAAATGCATGCCCTCACGGATGAGAAAATACAGCAAAATTACAAGTGGGAGAAGGTTACGTCTAGCTCACGAATTCGGTATGAATCAGTGGCCGCAGGATGGTATAGATGCCGCGGTGTTGGTTTGAGTCAAGCTGCGAAGAGCGCTTCGGTTTTGAGGTATCTCTTGGTCTTGGCGGGGCCTTGCTTTGCAGCGGGACTTTCGTTCCTGTTTGCGCCAGGTGTGAAGACCTTCCTGCTCTCAGCGAAGTCAACTCAGTTTCGGTTGGATGGGCGCGAAGACCCGCCGGGAAGCAGCAGACTCTGTTGGTCCTCTTGAGGCCCCGATGACGATGGTGGCCGACCGTCTTCGCACTGCCCAGTCTGATTCAATTGTCCCGCGCCACTACCCTCACGCCGTCTCTCTTTTTTTACTTCTTCTCACGCGCACAACCTTTTCTTCTGATAGGGACTGTCCATGACGGGGACTGTCCATGACGAGAGCCCTCCCCTTACGTGTATTAAAAATTCGTTCTCAGATGCACAAGAAAAAAGTCACACACGGGTGAGTTGATTGCTTCTCTTTATTGCTAAAAATACCAAGTAGCAAACCACGCAATCTAACACAATCTAAACTGACATATATCACCATTATATTTGAGCAGCGAAGGCATTCTTTACACTCCAAACAAACAAAAAACAAAACCACGACAATGGTAAACACCCTCCCCGGCGCTGTCAACTCACTTTATATATTTAATCGAGAACTTGTGCTCTTGAAAAAGCACGCGCCACCTCAAAAACCTAATGTTCAAACTTTAATTTTATGCAGGTACAGAAGGGCTGATTGTCGGTCTGAACAATGAAATCTTATTGTACAGTTACACATAGAGCTTCAAAATGACCCGGAGTCTCGCTAGAGCTTCCCTTTTAATGTGGGATCGTTCTTTTTTCTGGGCAGAGACTTCCAACTCGGAAACCCAACGGGATGCTAGAGCGACGATTGTTATGCATTGACATAGTGCCAAGACAGCTGCCTGAGGCGTTGGTTCAAAGTACAAACTTCCTGGTGAAATATGGGGCTTAAAAATTGGCCCAACTGAAAAGGCTCTTTTCAACTCACGGAAATGCATCTTGATTTGCTGTCGAAGATTTGGCTCCCTACTTCTAGTAAACTCGACCAAAGACCTAGTCTTCAATGCATATTTTAATATAAACTGCCGGTAATAAACAGCCAGTCCCTAAAAAGCCCTCACTTGCTTCTTCGTTGTGAGACGCTTCGCCCCACATTTTGATTTAAGGTCTCCCGGAAAGAAGCGAGCTCTCTATGACAAGCAATATGAAATTCCTAATATCTATGTCACATTTGCTAGGCTATACATAAGCCCCGCGTACTCAATTACCCAAAGCACGGTCACGAGTTTTTTCCAAGTGTCCGTTGCAATCTGGTCATAATGAATATAGTGCGGCACACACTAAATTTTGCACAACACGTTTCTCATTAGACGTGAGAAACCGCCAACGCAGTTTTAATACCAAGAAGCATGTACCTATATCTGTAACATCCTGATGATGTGGCAAAGGCTGTTTTCTCCTTGGAGTCAGTTGGCAAGGAGATCTGTCATCACCCCTTGAGAGGTCCATTTAATATAAATAAACTTTATGGCCTACTTCGGCAAGCAGGGCATCAATTCGGGGAATCAGTTCGACGGCAGAGACAAGGAGATCATTAGATGCCGGAAAGTCAATACACAGATGGCAGGTTGTGTCCGGACTATTTACAATACCTATTGGAGAACAGTACGCTGATGTAGACTTTTCTATCATCTGCGTCCCCAACATATCATTCACTTTATATTGGATCATCCGTTTCATCGTAAATGGAGTCGTCTCTTGAGGCGTGCATTTGGCTATTCTGTTGTTGGTTGTATCCGACATTCTAGCAGATTCGCACGTGCCGGCATGTCCGTGGATATCTTGTATTTCTCTAACATGTTCATAACATCACTTTTCTGCTCGTGGCTAAGATAATATATAGTTAAACTTTATTATTTCCTGGGGATTTTCTGCTGAAGACAGCGGAGCGGTTGATTAGCAGGCGTGTAGTCAAAAGTTATCGCTGAGGACTCCTTGTTCGTTTTTCTAATTGGTTCTATTTCCTCGTCCGGCTTGTGCATGCTTACGTGTAATGGTCTTGTTGCATGTCCGAGGTATATCTCGTAGTCATTCTCAGTTCTTCCACCTATAACCCAACAGGGTCCTTTCCATTTAGGAACGAGTTCGTTCTTCTTCGACGGTTTTAAGAGCAGGGCGCGATATTCTACTTTAAGCGCTGGTTGTCCACTATATTTGTCGTACATCGTGTGGTATTTCTTGGCAGTCGACAGGTTGTGGCGAGCCAACTCCATCATCTTTTAAGGCGATTGGGCCAATCGAGTGCTTGAATGAACATTCTCTTTAGATTTTCGCCAAGCTCGTCTTGCATCCAAATTTTGTTTTAAATCGTCAGTAGCCGTCTAACATAAAAATCGCACATCAAGTGAAATTTTGAAAAAAAATAATTAAAGTAGCTTGAAAGGGGCACTATGTAGCAATCCCAAGGGTCTGAACTGTCTTGACTCATCTTAAACAACATGTCTGTCTCGCGTGTTGCCATTGTACTGCTCTACAAAACAATTACAGCTCGTGTGATAGGGTGTGGTGTGCTGTCTCTCACAGAACAGCGGTCGAGTCAAACTCCTACATTTGACCAGATGTAAAGCTAGTGCCTTGATCTGAAAGGACCTTCTTGACAAACCTAGACGTGAAAAAATCTCTAATAGTCCCTCCGCGACAGCACGGGACTCGCAAGGTGGTAATACCATGGCTTCCGGATACAGCATAAAAAAAACTACCTTTGACAATATGTCACTGTTCCTACTCTCTGACGATATTGGCAGAGGACCTACTAGGGCGACGGCGACTGTTTCAAAAGGCGTGTTATTGATAGATACCCTGGCCAGTGGCAGGTTTTTAGGTTGGACTCAAATTTTTGATATGCATCGCATGACTTTTACAAACCCTATGACATTGGCTTGTAATCCCGGACAATATAATGCATCTAGCACTAGTCGGTGGTCCACCTTACGCCTTGGTGGCCTGCCATCTCACTATCATGAGCTGCCTCTAGGACGTAGCATCTCAATGACGCGCATAGAACCACTGCTTTGACACACATTCCTCCTTTTTGCTCATAGCAGCGATAAATAACACAGTTAAAGATGCAAAATCGTTATGTGGACTGCACATGTTGTGCTCTGTGTCTGTTCAACTCTTTTAGGGCATGATTCGAGCGTAGAATTGTTTTTTTCTGCCATCCTTTTAATACTCCAGTGTCAATTTCCTTTCCGTTTTTTCTTAGAGTCAGTGTCACCTTCATCGAATTTGCTAGGATAAGTTGTTTGATGGCGGTACAGCCTCATGTGACTTATGTGCGTGTTTCCCCTTTTCTCTAACGACTAGCTCTGCCGGGATCTTTCATTTGACCCTTCCCTTATCAACATATCGTGCTGTTTCAACGTTCCCTACAATGAGGTATTGAATGTAGTACTCCACAAATTTTACGAAGAGGTCTCCTGTGAAATAGAGAGAGCGTAAGCACACCCTGGCTGCGGTAAGTCTTGAGATTTTCCATCAACTGGATCGACGGCTATTTTCCCAATTATATTAGAATACACTATCATGCTTCGTCGACAAAAGCCGTGTTCCTAGCGGTGTCTCGCAACACACTCACCGGCGGCTCGTTTAATAAACCGCTTTGAACAGGCATGTTCTGTGCATGGTTAATATCACAAATTCCTCTGTCCGAAGCTACTAATATTTTGTGTGACCGTCGACACAGGTGGAGTTAAAATTCTTTTGTCGAGCAAGCAGGGAGTATTTCTTCCTTATCAGAGCTTTCATTTACAAACCACATTACACTTGAAGTATCTTGTCGTTTCCGAGGCCAATATTTTTATACGTGTCCCTCTCTTTGTCAAACGGCACAATGCAATATTATCTAAACCCGCTCCGTACACAGTGGAGCCTCGTTTCCCGTGTCTCCACAAAAACAACTTTTCGGTATGACGGATGGGAAAACGTCCACGATTGTTTTGTTTCTTGAGCTTGCAGTAGTATTTGTCTCTCTTTTTTGGAGAGAGAGCGCTCGGAAAAAGGTTGTTCTGAAGCCACCATCACAGGCAGACACGTCTTTCCGTTGTCTCGTTCTATGTCCTCACTTTAAATAACGTCGTTGGACTTTGCGGCCCCCATATACTCAGTGACCTGGTCGCGGACATTGTATAACGGCGAATGCCATGAAGCAGCAGCTGGATCCTCGGCTTCCATCAGGTCGGTTGCTCTTCAACTTCCGACGTACTTGGAGAGGAACCCCAGGGTCTGGTTCCTGCGGGCTGAGTCCCAATCTCATCTCAGTGGTCTGACGAGTCAGGAAGGCAAGTACCATCATGTCGTCTAGGCGCTGTCCCTGGCAGCAGCCGACGAAGTATATGACATCTTTTCGCAACCCTCGGGCACAGCTTCGTACGACCAGCTGAAGGCGGCTCTCCTGCAGAGAACCGAGGCATCAGATCGCTCCCGTCTTCATAAACTTCTTTCAGCAGAAAAACTCAGCGATCGACGCCCGTCCCAGCTGGCGAGGCTTATGACTCAGCTACTTGGACATCGCGCCAATACGATCGGCGACGTTCGGCTGCGGGCGCTATTTATTCAAGGCCTGCTGACCAACGTCCAGATGGTGTTGGCCACCACTTCGGCTCTCGACCTCAAAGGCCTCGCAGCCCTGGCAGACACCAGTATTGAAGTTGCACTCCACCCGTCGCCAGCGTTACATCGGCGGCAGACGACAGTGGCGAAGCGATGCCTGCCCCGCCAGGTACTCCATCGTCTGACGGCAACCTTTAGCAGCTTTGCCAGCAGTTGGAGTAGAGGGTTGCCGCAGCAATTCGCCGGCGAGATCCTCCACGCACTCAACAACAACGTGGACGTTCAACATCTTGCTGAAGAAATGCTGACCGTTCCCGCTCGGCTATTTCAGCGGACGTCGGCGTTTATCATCGCCGCTTTGGCTCCGACGCCCGTCGCTGCCTTTGTCTATTCTCTTGGAGCAAACCGAGCCGCCGACCACTAGAGGCAACGAACAGTCAGAGCCTACCAGCAAGTCGCCTATTTTACATCAGCGACAGGACCATAGGAACCCGTTATCTCGTCGATACCAGGGCTGAGGTAAGCGCTGTTCGTGCAAAACGCGCGGATTGATAACAAACGCCCATCTACTACCTTCGGAATGTGAACAACTCGTCTATCTATGTCCACAAAAACGGTCCATTAACTTAAATCTTGTCCTCAGACGAGTCTAACAATGGGTATTCCTGGTCGCAGACGTAAGCAACGTGATTATCAGGGCTGACTTCTTACAACACCACAATCTGTTCGTGGACTTTAAGGAGAGTCGTCTGCTAGACTCCCCAACGCGACTCTCTGTACAGGGCGTCTCAACAACTTACACCACAGGATTTGTGTCAGTCTGCTCTAACATCGACGGGCCATTCCGACCTCCCCCGCGGGATTTTTTAAGCCTCACGCCAGCCCCTGACTGTACCAGACCTGTTTCGCGCGATGTTAACCATCACATAAAAACAACAGGCGAACCGGATCATTTCCGTCCCCGTCGTCTTGCTACAGAAAAACTCGGCATCTCTCGCAAAGAATTTGAGTATCTGCTTGAGCTTGGAATTATCCGACCTTCGTCAAGCAGCTGGGCGCCTCCACTACACCTGGTGTCCAAGAAGAACGGAAACTGGAGACCGTGTGGCGACTATGGCGCACTGAACAAGGGTACCGCGCTCGATAGATACCCCCTTGCAAACATCCAGGACTTTACTGTCAACCTCCGAGGTGCTACCAGTTTTGTAAGGTTGAATTAACCCGTGCGTATTACCAGATCCCCGTCGCTGATGAATATATCTCAAAGACTGCTATTACCACTCCGTTCTTTTTTTTAGTTTCTCCGCATGACTTCTTGGACTCAATAATGGGGCCTAAACATTCGAGAAATTCATCGACGCCGTCACGCGTGTTCTTCCCTTCATATTTGCCTAGGTTGACGATATGCTGGTTGCTAGCTCGACACAGGAGGAGCACACCAACCACTCCCGCCTTCTTTTTCAAAAACTCTCAGACCATGGCATCATCATCAACGCCGCAAAAGAGTTTTTGTAGATCAGAACACGAATTTCTTGGACATCGAGAGGACCGACCCGGCATCAGACCTTTGCCGTGGAAAGTGCAAGTGATAAGATATTTTCCAACACCTAGCTCGATCACAAAGCTTTGCCAGCTCTTCGGCCTGGTAAATGTTAATCTCCGCTCTATTCCGAACTGCACGAGGCTGTCCCGACTACTTTATTTGCTCGCGCCAAAGTCAGCACGCGCCACTTCCAACTTAAATTGGAGTGAGGACATGGAGCAAACCTTCTGCGAAGTAAAGACTGTAGTTGCAGACACTGTACTTCTGCGACATCCACAACAGGATGCCAGAACCTCGATCATGACTGATGCCTCAGCTACGGCTGTTGGGGCGGTCTTACAACAGGTGGACGGTAAATGGCAGCCCCAGGTTTTCTTTTCCAAAAAGTTAAAATGCGCACAGACCCGCTACAACGTCATAGGAAGAGAACTGCTCCTGACATACTTGACCATTCGGCACTTTCGACACTTTGTCGAAGGTCACCCCTTTATCATCTGGACACACCGTAAACCACTCACCTACGCCATCCGTAACTCAAGCTCTTTCTATACTCCCCAAGTGATCCGCCAGCTGTCCTTCTTGTCGGAGTTTACGACAGAAATACGGTACATCAAAGGGAAATCAAACGTCCCCGCTGATTTACGAGCCAAATTGACGCCGTACCTTCGCCTGCTCCGCAACGTGACATCACCTTGTTAGCACGTCATCAGGCATCCGACGAGGAGCTACAGCAGCTCCGCACATCGGACACCTCTCTCAAGTAAGAGTACATTGAGTTCCCCGGAGGCGTCCCCATCCTCTGCGACACGTCCACAGAAACGCATCGCCCTTTCGTTTCAGTTGCGCTAAGAAGGCAGCTTTTTGATGCCATTCATTCGTTGTCGTATCCCGGCGTGAAGGCGACACAGAAGATAGTGGCCAATCGTAACGTTTGGCTTCGGCTCAAGTCCTACGTGCCTGACTGGGTATGAACCCGCTTGGCATGTAAACGAGCCAAGGTTCACCGTTATCCCGCTCCTCTATCCAGTAGCTTTCCGCCAACAGATGCCCGTTTCGACAAGGTCCACATTGACCTTTTCAGACTCCTTCCAACATATCAAGGGCAGCGATTCATCCTGACGTGTATCGACCGCTACACAAGGTGGCCGAAAGCTATATCATTACCGGACATGACTGCAGCAACCGTCGCCGAGGCAGTCGTGTCCTCCCGGGTAGCGCGCTTCGGATGCCCATCTGAAATCTTCACCGACAGATGGCGTCAATTCGCATCCAACTTGTTCACCACGTTGTCCCGAATCCAAAGCATGACGAGATCTCGTACACTCACCGAGTGTGTGGACCCCACACCGCTAGCACTCAATTTAATGCCGAATGGTTTCTGGCCCTCTACATTTACATGGTTGCATCAATATGTTTTGACTGGATTAGTCCTCCACCGGGAAATATGTTCATCCGATCGCATTTATATGGCACAAATATTCATCCCACGACTTAGGAACTTAATACTGGAAAACAACAGCGTAAATTATAGAATCGTCTCATTTTCATGAACAAATTGCCGTGCCCTTTCTATGTTTGAAAAAAGCGCCCCTGAAGAAAATATGTATCTATGAAGTAAAGTATCACTATGATTGCGTACGTTAAAACATGTGTCCTCAAAATGTGCTAGCAACTGTAAAATCGTCCACACTAATATAAGGTGCACCATTAATATCGCATGACGAATTGCTTCATAAGTTATTACAATATAAGACCTCCACTCTCGAGTAAACACGCAGGAGAGTGGATAACAAAACAATCTTGGGCCGCGGAGTCGGTGCGGGCATTAAGGTAACTTCAACGATCTCAAAAAATACATTAAAATAAAACTAATGAAAGGCGCTTAACCCAACAGAGCCAGTGGAAGCCTGCTAGTCGGCTAAATTTTCGCTGCCTTCCCAGCACACTGCACGCTGTTAGTAACGTAATAGCATTTCTCTAGAACTGTAGAACTGTAATTTCTACTTAGCTTTGTCGTTTCTTACATGTGAATATGAATGCGCTCAATTGACTTCTTATGTCCAAAGATGGCCGGCAGAGCGTCGGATCTAGTCGCCTTCTTTACACCAAACGATACGCTCGACGCTTTTTCACGCGCACTTTGGTTTATTGCGCGCCATCAGGAACACGTCCCCAACAAAACGAGTGTATTTGTCTGGACCAAATTTCTATGTTATCAGAGCGGGAACATATCGCTTTGAAATTTTAATGTCGGAGTGAAAAGGGCGGCTGCGGGAGGAACAACTTCAAGGAACGCTTTTCGTGCACGCCGACGATTACACGGAAGTACGACATGGTACAAGAGAGCAAGCCAGCTGCTTCGGTGCCATTATAATTCTGCAAACCCCTGAACAAAAATTCAAATAATAAACAAGTCGGACGATCGAATCATTACCAAAAATACAAAGCAAAAAAAAATTTGCAGTGGCGGAATGACGAGTGCTTGAAAAGTCAATATGAGTAGTCTACGAGAGAAGCCCGCCAGCCGTGGCCGAGTGCACCAGCCGTTCCTTTTTGTGGCGTCATCTGATGGGCTTCTCGTCCTCCAGTTCCCTCTCTGCCGGATGGGAGTTGTTTTATAACGAATTTATTCCGCCTTTCTGGATAATTAGCGCTTTAAATGAACCAGCGCATTTTTTATTCGTGATAGCACGGGGCTTGTTAACGAGGCTGCGGTGTTATTTTTAATATTTAAAATCGCTTCTTCCTTTCTGTAACGCCAACCTTTTGGAGACTTAAAGTCTGTGTATAGCGAGCTCCATGGCAGCTTCTTTTGTCCCACATAATAAAATAAATAGCGAAATTGACAGGGCAAGTTCAGAGAAACATGCAGGATAGACTACATTCTTCGCCGGTCTTTGGCTCACACATTCTACGCGTTTTTATTTACTCTATGAAACACCAACCATCGCAGCAATCAACAGTTTTACCCCTTGACGTTCGGCCGCCCACTAACGTAATGGTGGCTCGGAAATTTGCAAATAATGTTGCAACAAAGACTTTTCTGCTCGATAACTTACACTGTATATGTCACCGTGCTTGGCGCTGTAGCACTTCATACCGAAACTAAAAGAGGCAAAGCGGGCAAGTTTCTTGTACCACCACACATGCATCGAGAATGATATCATCAGTGAGGACATTTTGAATACATTCCTCTGCGTAGTGACGTACGTTAGGGCATCCACCTGTAAAAATATAGCAAAAGAGTCGAGAAAGCATTAGAACGAAGGTACATTCCGATTGAAAATAACAATTGAGACCGTAGGCTTATGTGACGATCTCAACGCTTCAAATAATTTTAGCCCATCAAAACTCCAGCCCATCAAACCACTTCACCCCTGCAATTGCCTTCAGCCTTTAGAACCTCTCAGCCCATCAAGCGCTGACATTTCAACATTTCAGACTCGTTGAACACTTCGAACCTTGAGACTCTCAAATGGTCATTGGTGAAATAATAAAAATCAAAACGACAATGGAAGTTTATTCCACGCATTGATTTATACATGACGTTGCAAATAAATTGTACTATAAGAACCTATGTGTACTTGAATCCGGGTGAAAGCAGCTGTAAGCAAGAGTATTCAGATGAATTAGGAACAACCATATTTTTTGTCGAAAATAATATATTGGGAGGTACTCACAATTCCACTGAGTAAATTCCTGAGGAGTACTGTATTTCGACTAATACACCCAAGCACGCGCACAATATGCAGACATTTAAGCTGTGAGTAGTACTTTGAGAGAAAACCATCAACTCGAACACAACGTCCGCCGCCGTTGACACACCCTTACCATAGTAATGGGGTATTCGCACGTTGGTGAAGTCACACGTTTTGCTCAGTTAATCTCAACACGTGGTAACGCCGTCAGGTTTTTGTTCAAAACAACACTTACGTAGACGTCCCATGGGGTCGGGGGAGCTTTCGCTCGGGCTGCACTAACACTCTATGCATTGACGTGGGATATGTTTGCAATTGGAGGTGTTTTCTTCGAGTGTCCGGCAAATTGGCAATATTTACTCAGCTAGACACCGGCAATGTCATTGCGATCGCCTTACTTGTTTTGGCTTGCGCCGTTGCTAATAGCGTCCGCGTCAGTTGAAGGAGTTTTAATACTAATTTATTCCATCCTCAAGCCGCTCTTCACACAACTGATTTTATATTCCGCGTTATATGTGTTGTATCCCGCCATTTAATCAGCTTCTTTTTAGTGGGAAGCTGTTTGTTTTTTTCTGCATCTCTAAGCGCGGCGGCCACAATCACGTATCGCCATTCCAGGTACGCATCGATTCTTACATTCTCCTTAGCGCGAACCAAGCCCGTTGTCAATAAGATGACCGCTTAAAACATATGATACAACTGACATTTTTCTCGGCTCCCCGTCCTTCGTGTAAATACCAGATTCGGGAAGGTGTCGCCGATTCCTGACGTGACGCACATCCCTCCTGAAGAGGTTCTTCGTGTCAATACCTCAAAATGGTGCCATTCCTGTGCCGTCGCTTTGGCGTCTAAGGCGTCTTCTATGTTAGCTGGACTAACTTCTCAATCCTAAGAGACAAAAACGCACTGGAAGCAGGGCACCGATTGACCTTTAATGTGATTATCAAACTAAGTTTCTCCAGAAGGTAAGTCCCACGCATAGGAATGAAAGTTGACACCGAACGTCCGCTCGTTGCGGTGGCCCGATACAAAAAACCCAGATGCTTTCCCGACGCCAAAATCCTCAAGGGTCACGTGATCTGTTCCTCAGACGCGTTAAGTCTTGAGTAGTATCGCGTTACTATTATCGAGGTACTGTATCTCGTAACTTTTTTTTGTATTTTCTAAATGTAACTCGAAACTATTAGAAAAAAACTATCTGTAACGATAACTTAGTCTCTTCTTTTGTTAAGGTAACGGAAAAGTAACAGAAACGCTCCAGTACCTTTCGTAAAAACGAAACCTGCCTTTTTTATGGCTACAGTGGCCTACAGCTGATAGATAAGACAAGACAAATTTGAGGCTTTTGACAGAAAAGCAAAACTAATACATAAAACAGAAAATGTCTTGTTTGCATTGTCTTCCCTTTCTTTTTCTGACTGCGGGGATGCCGAATTGGGCTTTCGTTTTTGTTACAATTTCTTCCGCTGCACTCTCGCTCCGTCTACACCCTCTCTGATCTCCTCAAGCACACCCGCCTTATCCACTCCTCCGCTACGCGTCAAAAATAAAAAAAACTCGACTCGCAGAGACGCATAAAAAGGGTCAACCGTACGGCGTCAAACGCTTCGACGGGGGTTGCTGACGAGGCTACTTTATATTTTCACGTTCGCTGCGATGCACCTGCTAAGAGGAAATGGTTTTACGCTCTCTTTACAAGTCCAGGCTATGGAATCATAGTGCGTGTTTCTATTGGCCGACTTGCCCCCTCCCAGGGGCCATGCACCCGGGCGCCAGGGTCGTTGCCCGGGTTTGTTGTAATTGACGTAGTCTACCGTTTAATTTTTGTTTTCCTGCATTGGCTAGAAATAACTAAAAAATAGAAAATAAACGTATTTCAAGGTGGCTTTGCACTGTTTTTGTTCATTCCATTCTTCGCCTTCCATACCAACGGTATTTTCCACTTCGTCAGGTTACACATTGTCTGGACACCTCTGCCCTTCCCCATTCTTGTAATGCACCGGTCTGGTCGTCTTGATTGATCTGTATTTCGCTTTCTTTTCAACTGTGCGAGAAGAAATGGCGTGCAATAAGTAGAGAAAGAAAAAGAGAGAGAGAGAGAGATGTAGAGACGTTAGGAGACAAAGGAGAAATAGTTCGAGGATAACTGTTTCAATCATTCATTGGTGATGCCATGATGATTGACGACGGGCAGGAGTTACTATGGCCGTGGCACGACAGATATATTGACTTCGTCAAAGTTTACGGAGACAACTGCACTGCCCGCTGTAAGCACTGCAAAAAGGAACATGCCGCCGGGAAGTCGTCATCCAATTTAAAAAATAAAATATCATGGTTTAAATTTTGTACCCTATTCTTTGAGAGTTACGCCGGGCCGCATGCATTCCTTATCCTTACACGTGGCTTTGCTAATGTCGTTTTGGGGGAATTTCGATCATAAGTGTTGTTTTGTGTATTTTTTGTTTTCAGAATATACACTAAACCGCCCTTCAGTAACTCGACAGACGGAAAAGAAAGAGCGAATCTTCAGTGCTTTGTTCGCTGCCTAGAAAGTCTGGAGCAAATGGCCAAACACTTGAAAGCTTTCTTGGTGTTTATGACTGTCGGCTTTGCTGTCGTGTCGCGCCGGAAGCTGATTTGGATCGCAGGATCCTGGTTTTTTTCTTAGAAAGCTTACGGTGCAGCTCTTTTGTGGAAGCAAGCAACTCCAAGACCTGATTCACAGCCTGCAACCATCAAGAACGGTCATGACGCGAAATACATTGATAGCAAATATCACGAAAAGACGCTTGGAAATTTAGACGGCTTTGATCGAGGCCTTAGAAAAAGTGTTGCTCGTTTGCTGCTCAGCTGACTGTTGGTCAGCCTTTAATCGGTAGAAATCGACATGCCGTCGGTTAAAATAAAGTACTAAAATTGTGTCGTTTTTTAAGGATCTACCTTGGCGAACACAGTCCACTACATTGATGACACACTAGAGACGAAATCTCCGGTACCGGCGTGCCAACGGATTCATGGTCGTCACCATTATGACGTTCTTGCGTCCGCCCTCTCTGCGATCTTCGCCGAGTTAAAGATCACAAACATGGTTTCTCAGGTTGTGAAGGACAGTTTTATAACTTCGTCAAAGAGTTGAGATACATAGCTTTTTTCTGTTGGACGAAATCTTGCTGCGGTTAATCTCAATTCAGACATGTTATTATTTCAGAATTGAAGGATCCACGAAGTGCTCTTTTCTTTCTTTCGCTAGATACTACTCAAGATGAACCCTATAGAGTCCCCAACCAAAGAAACCATTTTAGTTCCTGGTTAACGTAACCCTGAAAAAAGAAGAAAAAAACACAAAAAAATGCGGAAAATGCAACGACGTATTAAAACACAGCCGTGTAATGAGATACCATTGTGTCTGTCATGTTTTCTTCTTTTTTTAAGATTTACTAGAACCATGATCGCTCACCAGTTCGCCCTTGCTTCAGCGCTCGTTTCGTTGCGTTAGTTTTTCTATTCACGAGCTTGCATTCACTGAAACGTTTGAAGAACATCGATCTGGGATTGAGTCCTCAACGTGCAGTCAGATCAGTTGGTCGAAGATCTGATGTATATTGCGTGTCGCGAATGTCTATCATAGCCACGCGATAAGATTGGCAGTTGACGGACCATGTGGAGTGCTCGAAACGTTAAAGTCCGGATGCTCTTGTCGTCGCTACAGCTATTGGTGACGAGCGCCAGCGCGAATATCAGCCAAGGCACTGAGTGTGACGGAGCCAACCCACGTGGTCACGCAGTGCTGTGTCCAATGGACGAGCCGCATTCGGCTATCGTCACCTGAAATTCTCCCTATGACTGAGTCAAGGTCATAGTGTCCACAAGTGCAATATTTAAACCTCATAAAGACTGAAAAAAAATTTGTCGGATTGTATTCTTGAAATTACATAGAAAACAAGTTCCCGGCACAGCGGCTTTCAGTAAGACATGTTTAAGTTCGCTAGTGTAACATCGTTGGCGTTCAGACTATGAAATATGATTGTCGGAAGATGATTTGTCGGAAGGGTGGAGCTGGAGACCATTGTGGTTCTTGGTTCGACGAAATTACATTAAAATCGCCAGACCATATTTCTATTGTACATTAAAATCAAACGCGGTAGAATTATAGCGTTGGTTGTGACCTTGATATCGTAAGTAGCGAAATCGAAGGTTACGTGAATGAGACTTCCAGTGTCTGGATTACTTATTAACTTACTCTGGTATATTTTTCATGTTGTTATTTATATTAGAATAATTTATTTTTTACTTTAATTAGCCACTTGGAGGGATTACACATGAGCATGATGAAGCAGACATCCCAACACCTGAAGACCTCACGAGCCTCTTGAATATTTGCCTTGTCATGAACAACAACTCCTCGGGCAAACTGCTGCACCGGTCTATGCGAAAGAGATGCGCCGCGCATACTTTGAACCTAGTGGTGACGGTGGATATAAACAAGGGTTGCACGGTCAGTACGTACCATCAGATGGCAACTGCCACGCTCGGAGAACTGAAACTTGTTTGGAATAATAGGCCGAGTCCACCCAAGCGGCGGAAGATTTAAAAAAAAATAGAAAGATACTTTAGGGTTTCTAACGCTAATCGCTGGAATTAACTTCTCATTGAAGTTAAGTTTGCTGACAAGGCCCAGAAGGAGAAGATGTAGGTTGTCTACGACGCCCTCGCACTGTGGCGTCTACAAAAAGACGATCAGAAGTGAATCACGGAGGAGTATTGCCACGTTTTGCCAAAAGCCGTCTCACCTTCTTGCTACATTTTGAATGTTTGTTTTTATTCCTGATACCACGAGAGAGGTTGTCAAGACATTCAACATCCTACAAGGTGAACTTTACATTTTCCTGAGCGATTTGGGGCCGGCCGACATTGGTGGCGCTAATACGGAAGCTACATTCACTGCCAATGCTCAGGTTTTGCAGCTCGTTTGTAGACGCAGTTAAGATCGACGTGATTAGGTGTCAGTTTCTTATTAATTTAAAAATGTGCCACCATTTTGTTAGCTCCGTTATGTGGGAAGTTACGTCTACCAGGCTGGCTCATTCATAAAAATCAAGCCATGAATTTCATGTAGTTTCATAAGATATAAAAAAACGGTTGAAAATATTTAATAACATATTAGAAGTAATGTGCCTTAGCCACAACATTCTTACACATTTTATCGAGGCCCGTATCATATGACGAATACCGTGTACGTAACAGGGAGTGCGTTTGTACTGCGGCCCGCTCATGTAACATTTGTTTTTAATGATGCACATGGGAGTAAATCTTATTATTTCATTTGTAGTATTTCTGAAGACGTCAGGTCCGACGAGCTCCCTCTGCCTGAGAACATACTGAGAACCTTGTCTCAGTATGTGATGGGTCTGTGAAGAAAATTGACCATATAAACAATATACTTAGAAAATAGATGTCCCATACATATTAACCTGCATTTACCAACCACTGTACACCGCCTCACTGCTGATTTGGTATTTTTCAATTGATTTGCTTGAACTGTTTGCACCTGTAGACATCTTAATGATGATCACGGGGAATGTTTCTTGTCATGTGATGTCATATGCCTAAAGTGAGTGAGGCTTGCGGGCATTTTCAAGGAGTATGGGGCATGCCGATGGTAAACACTTGACGTGAGTTTGATGGTGAATTATCAAAGGAATTTGATTCTACAACGCCCAACCCATGATCCCCCGTGATTTTTACCTACACCAACCATGTTTACCTCTCCGCATTCAAAAAGGCGGGGAGATTAAGCTCTCTCCTTCTCAAAACCTAGATATTTCGTAGGATACTGATATACTTGTTTAATTAGAATTAATACAATATTTTCCTTTATTATAGTCATTACGCAGTCTACTGAACATGTTTTTAAAATATTTTAAATTAGATCAAGTAAAAATTAAGAAAAACTCTAAGTGTTTGTATATTTTCTAGAATCACCCGATCACTCTACTACATGGGATGCAGAAGTCACTGCATTGCTTCATCTTGTGGGGAATAAGTATTTATATTTTGGCGTTTAAAATTTGTTTTGATTTAATCCATAGTGATATTCATTAAGCTAGGATCACAAAATATAATACACCTGAACATAAAGCGCTATTTTCCGCAGCTATATACCTGCAGAAAATAGTAGCACTCTTCCTTGGCACAGGATTGGGCAAGACTGGCAAGAGCATGAGCTCCTCGGTTCAAGGCTGGTACAAGCTTCCGCCAAACTGGCCCAAGTATGTTCCATGGAGGTTTGCTGCAAGCAATACGAGTGCAGATAATATGTACCATTTGTCTATTATCTACACTAAGAAAAGCAAACGAAAACATGAGACTCACAATTGCGACTTCATATTTGTTTAAACTTCCATTGAAGACACTTGGTCCCGTCATTTTACATTTTCCGTATTTACGAATGTCGTTATCTAGGTGCGTCCGAATTATAATTCCATCTGCGTGAAAAATTCTGTAAGGTAAAAGTGGTTCTTAAGTATACCATTGAAAAACCACGATGCTCATGGTAAACACACGCCATTATTAAAAAAGGCTAGAAAACATCGGAGACGGCAGCATTGTAGGCAAACCGTAGCCTACAAAGTCTCGGTTTGCCTATGGTAAACTAAAGTTTCTTTCCCACGTCGTCAGCAACGAAGGTGTTCACCGTGACCAAGTGACCTGCCGTAGCTGCATTAAAGCCGCTATTTGAATAGAAGGCCGTGAAAAGATATCTAGAAATCTGTGCCTACCGCAGCCAGTTTGTTCGGGATGTTTCCGAGCTTGTGCTGCAACGCTGACACTCCAAACAAGGACACCGTTAAGTTTGAATGTCAAAAAAAAAAAAGAAAAACAGCGCAGATTCGATATGCTCAAATGAAGACTCCAGACGCCCTTAAGTCTTGGCCATTTCGACCTGTTCCCTGAAACAGAGGTCCACACGGATGGCAGTAACACCGGACGTTGCGAGCCACTGGTCGAAAAACAAGAAGGCATAGAACGAGTCATCGCCTACGCAAGTCGGACGCTCTATATATTGGAAATGACCTACTCAACGACTGAAATGGAGTGCCATGCTGTGATCTGGCTTATAAAAACATTCAGTCCGCATGTGCATTGAAATCC
The DNA here is from genome assembly GCA_037355805.1 of Ixodes ricinus. NCBI lineage: Eukaryota > Metazoa > Arthropoda > Arachnida > Ixodida > Ixodidae > Ixodes > Ixodes ricinus. Next base: position 69,058 of record JAZHYW010008313.1, read on the forward strand.
TTTCCGCTTGGTCACAGACCACCAGTGGCTCTGCTGGCTTACGGATTTGAAAGACACTTTGCCCGGTGGATCCTATGACAGTAGGAATTCGACATGAACGTGGTGAACAAGTCCGGCAGGGAGCACAATGGCACCGATTGCCCGTCCAGTGCCCCCGTCGAGGCCGGTCTTGCCGGCACCGAAGACGACGACGATGAGCGTTTTTTCCGCGCTCTGGATGGCAGCCACATGCAGCACTCCAACAAAACTACCTTGAACAGCAACCACAGTTCTCTTTCTTCTCCTAGACTCTTGCTCCAGCAATACCATATTAAAACAACCATCACGAAAGATCCTGATGTGCTCCTTGTATGGTGGTCTGCTTGAGTCGTATTCTGGGACCGGGATAGTTTGATGGTTTTATAGCGTGTTTTGTAAATCGTGATTGCTTGATTGCTTGAGGTTGATATGGTTTGCTGGCCTGATGGTTTGTCGTATTTCTGGACATTGATGGTTTGATTGTGTGATAATCTGATGGTCCGTCATACTTGGGACATTAGCCGGCCTAATGGTTTAATTGTCTGTAGGTATTATAATATGCATAATGTTCTAATCACAGACATGTACCGGCAGAAGAATAAGCTTGCATTACTTAAAAATGTACACTTTATTTCGTGTATAATATTTTTTAATTCGGAAAATCCATAGAGGTAGGATATATAGTGTACCTAACTATCAGCACAATCGTGTCTATGAAGAAGATGACGAAAGGGCGAGGATCGCGCGGCGCGGGCACGTAAACGCAGTTCAAATCCTGCGCAGTCTGTACTGGCTGCTCTTAATCCAGCTCCTACATATTTTGTGATTTGGTATCGGACTCACGCCATTCACAAAGTGGCTGCTTCTTAGGCTTACGCCGGTCCATCAAACGTTCTTCACGGCGACACCCTCCACACGGCAACAATCAAGAACATTCAGTTTCGGCATTTTTGGTCAACAAACACAAAGTATGGCTGATGCAAGTCGAGGCACGGTTTCGTGTACGGCACATCACCAGGCAAGAGACTTGATACTTTCACACCGTCGCCTCCTTGCCAGCCGACGTAGCCGAATAACTTTCCGATATTCTCTCCACACCGGATACGGACAAGCCCTTCGATCATTTGATGGCAGCCATCCATGTCCAGAAGTCCGAATCGGAGCGCAACAGGCTGCAACAACTTCTCACCGCAGAAGAACATTGTGAAAGACGTCCGTCGCAACTCCTCCACCGAATGCGTCAGCTGCTGGGAAACAAAAACCAGGCCCCAATGACCATCTTCTGCGTGAGTTGTTTCTCCCACGTCTTCCGGAGAGTATTGTTCTGGTGCTAGCGGCTGGGGAAGACATATCACTCGACAAGCTAGCTTGCTCAAGGAGTCGCAGACTATTCGAGGTCCCCTAGCATCAGCACTGTTACTCCTCAGTCACCCAAAGCAGAGGAAGATTTAAAATTTCCTCCTAATGAAGACCGGATTAGGCTCTCAGCCGTCAACTTGACACCCTTGCACCTTTGTCGTGGCATCGCCAACTACGGTTCCTCTCCCGTCGACAATCGCGCTCTCGCTCCCGTTCCCTAGAACGCACTTCATCCAACACTAGTGAGGGCGACACTGCCTCGGGTGTATGCTGGTATTACCGTACCTTCGGGAACACTGCTGAAAGCGTACCCTACCGTGCTCTAGGGATAGGAAACTAGATGACCGACCACTGGCGACGACAAGCGTCACTGCCTAACGGGAAAGCCGCTTCATTTACGTCTTAGACAGGGTAGCTGGCCATCGCTTCTTTGGCTACACTGGAGGTGAGATCAGCGTACTACCGGCCTCTTTTTTGGACGGACAACTCAAGCGAAAGCCCTTCCCGCTCCAGGCGATCAACAAATCACCTATTGCCGCTTATGGTCAGCGGTCCGTCACAGTCGACCTTGGACTGCGCCGCTTATTTCGGTGGCTTTTCACTGTCGCCGATATCAAGCAGGCAATTCTGGGCGCTGACTTTCTCATGTTTTCCAGCCTTGCCGTTGATATCCATTCACGGTGCATCATTGACTTCACCAAACACCTCTTTGTAAACGGCGTGCTCTCAATCATCACGACTACAGCAATTCGCGCGTTTTCACCGTCATCAGACTAAGAGAACATCCTTGCGAATTTTCCGAACGTTACGGGACCGCACATGAGAGGGTCGCCGGGGAAACACACTATCACTCACCACAGTGCTACCTCTGGCCCTCCCGCTCTTCCCCTTCCTCGTCGACTGTCTGCAGAACGCGGGGGCCATCGCTCGGCGCCAGTTCGAGCACGTGCTCGCACTCAAAATTGTTCGTCCATCGTCGAATAACTTGGCATCACCTCTTCACATGGTCGCCAAGAAAGATTCAGGGGACTGGACTTCATGTGGTGATTATCGCACCTTGAACATCAAAACTCAATTTGACAGAGACCCACTGCCTCACATACAGGACTTCACCGCAAATTTTCCAGGATTCCAGATCTTCTCCAAGATCGGCTTTGTGAAGGCATTCCACCTGATCCCGGTAGAGCCTGCAGATGTCCCAAAGACCGCCATCGTGAAACCTTTTGACCTCTTTTAATATGTTAGAATGCCATTTGGCTTTCGGAATGCCGCCCAGACTTTTCAACGCACCATCAACGAGGTGACGCGCAGCCTAGATTTCGTATTAGCTTACCTAGCTGATATTCTGGTCACCAGCTCATTGAAGACAGAACCTGAGGAACATCTGAGCGCCGATTTCACTCGGCTTGACGACAACTGTTTGGTCAACAACCCCAACAAATGTATTTTCGGTCTGACCAACATCGAGTTCCTGGGCCACCTCGTCACCCCATAAGGCATAGCCTTTAGAGACCAAAGTCACCAAAATTCGTGACTTTCCTCAACCAACATCTTGAAAAAACGTAGCGTGAGTTCTTGGGCCTACTAAACTTCCATCGTCGACTTCTGCCGAAGTGTGCTGAATTACTAAAACCCCCAAATGACCTGCTCACCACCAAACGGGAGGCCTCTGTGCCTCTGATTTGAAACTAAAGTGCAGCGTCTCTATTTTTGTCACCGAAACAGGCACTTGTTTACGCCGCAATGCTCACCCATCCTGACCCAGACGCGCCACTCCGACTCCTTACAGACGCACCAAACGTAGCTGTTTGCGCGATTCTTCAACATAATATTTCTGGCTGGTAGCCGCTCGGAATTGTTGTACAGACACTCAAAGCCGCTGAACAGAAGTATAGCACCTTCGCACGGGAACTTCTATTAGTGTACCTATCCATCAAACACTTTCGCCACTAAATCGAGGGCCGGGTTTCCCACTTCCTGACCGATCACAAGCCACTGATACTTGTGTTCCACCGAAACCCCAGCTACTACACCGCGCTTGAGATCCGGCACCTCTGCTTTATATCAGAGTTTACTGTGGATCTTCGACATGTCAACGGCCAGGAAACCATTGCTGCTGACGCACTCTCTCGCGTAGAGAACATAATTTCAGCTCAACATCCACCGGATCTTATAGAGCAAGGAGCCGTTCAAGACGATGACCCCGAGCTACAACGCCTTCGTGACTATCCTGCATCTCTGAGGTTCGCTGAATTTCCTCTACTTCTTTTTCCGACAACCGTCACTTGCGAGACTTCAGCCGGTGTTTCACGCCCGTTTGTACCACCAGGGTTTAGTAGTACTTGCTCGACCACTAGCAGAAACAAAGCCACCCAGGAATCTATGCTTCACAACAATTGATTACCGGTCGCTCCTTTTGGCCAAAACATGAATGCGGATGTCCGCCGCTGGTTTCAAAATTTATTTAAATGCGACCGCGTTAAGACCATATAACATACCATCACCCCACTCTCCACAATTCCACCCACCAGACTTGAGGTTCGCTCATGTCCACCTCGACTTAGTTGGATCTCTTCCTTCATCCCGAGGTGCCTCTAATCTGATTACTTGCGTTGACCAGTTCACTCGGTGGCTCGAAGCAATCTCTGTCCCCGACATGACAGCAGAGACAGTCGCGAAAGCCTTCCTCGACGGCTGCGTCCCGGTTCAGCTGTCCTACAGTCGTCACCAGTGAAAGAGGACGAGTGGTAGTCAGCCTTTTTGCCGCTTTTGTCTCCATCCTGGATGTCCGACACATTCACACCACGGCATATCATCCACCTGTTAACGGCATTGTGGAACAACTCTACAGGCAGTTGAAGGCAGCTCGCGGCATCTACAACCCGCGCGAACATTTGGCCGACCCTCTTCCCCTCGTCCACCTTGGCCTTTGCTCGGCGCTCATGGCAGACCTCGGCTGTATGACAGCTGAGCTCGTATATGTTTCCCCATTACGCTTCCCTGGAGACTTTTCCTCTCTAACCTCTTGCGACTCTCAGCACGAACCAAGCAGCTATGTCGCAGTCATTCGACAAAGCATTCGTGAGCTGCGACCAGTTCTTCTCACTCAGAGGAGTCATCAACACATTTTCATCAGCCAAGACCTTGAGTCGTGCACCACCTTCTTTTTACGGCGTGAATGTATTCGTTCACGTCGTACACCAACTATGATGGACCTCTCAGAGTGCTCGATCGCCACGTAAATACATACACTCTCAACATGAACGGTCATTGTGACGTTGTTGGTGCAAACTGCGTCAATCCGGCCTACCTGTACACTGCCCCGCCTCTGAAATCGCCACCCCACCGTCACCTTCGGCGTCTACATCTAGACCCCAACGCGTCACTTGGGCTCCTACAGATGCCTTTTGGAATACCTTGGAAACCTGAAAGCAAGGTTATTACTTTGCTTCTAGCATGTTTCATTTCTATTTAAAAATGTTTGAACGTTGAATTACTAACCTGCAAAAACAAAACGCAAGAGAGTATGCTTAATTTACTGACTACCTTCGAGACTCCAGAACATCAAACGTTGTTGCTGTATGTTTTGTGACAATTACACTTTTTCTACATTCTCCATGCTGGGCATGACGGCGTCGTTTGACAGCGTGCAAAATATTAGGCCTCGTTAGCCCAAAATTGCAGTAAACCTAGTAATACGGATTCGAGGAGTCGTTAACGTTCTTTTCTTGCAAACATTCAGTTCACCGTACACGTCCGTTTAGAGAGAGAGAGAGAATAAACTTTATAAAAGCCTAATAAGATTCAGAACGTTGGGTTCCTTCTCCTATGGCCGGCGTGGTGCCTCCCCTGCAGAGTGGCCGGACGGACTGGGCCGGGCGGCGACTTGCTCGGCTCTTGTGACCGCAGCGAGTTGGATAACGCAGTCGGAGCTGAGCAGCAGGGTCGTCCACTGAGTGTCTCCTTGTGGCCAGTGTCGTGTGAGGGAAGAGGGTGGGGGATCGGCCGGGCAGGACCAGAATATATGTTCGATCGTGGCCTTGTTGTGTTCGTCGGCGTCTTTTGCTGGATTGTAGCACTTGGTGCATCGGGCCTTGTATAGGTCCGGGAGGTAGTGTCTGAGTGTCGCGGGGTTAGGGAGGGTATTCGTCTGATGTTGGCGCCATAATACTTGTTGGCGTCTATTGAGTGACTTATGTGGTGGTGGGTATATCTGGCGCTGTAATCTGTAGTGTTGTGTAATGTCATGGAAACCACGAAGTGGTTCCTTATGCCATGGGAGATCCCTCGGCTCGTTAGCAATCGGAATGGCTACACCGACCGCCCCGCATGTCCCGGCCCGGCGAGTCGCATCTCGGGCCGCGGCGTGGGCCGCCTCGTTACCACCGACCCCCTCATGAGCCGGAGACCAGATTAATGTGATTGGGTGTGTGACTGGAGGGATGATGGATGATTTGAATGTTAGGAGTTTTGATGCCGATCGAGAGACGCGACCTGAGCTAAAGCTGAGAATGGCCGTCTTGGAGTCACTAATTATGCTGCATAACGATTCGGACGCGTGGTTCAGGGCCAGGCCGATTGCAGCTTCCTCCGCTCTGGTGGGGGAATCCTCCTTGACTGAGGCCTTCACTACAATGCGCCCCGTCCCATCTACCACGGCCAGGGCATAGCGGTCCCGGTGTTCGCTGTAGTTAGCCGCGTCTACGAAGTATACGTCAGGGCGCCCGGCGTACAGCTTGTGAAGTGGGTTTTTCGGCACAATCTTTGCCACTTAGATTGTAAACATGATCTATTTGACATAAAAAGCGGATCAACAAATCGCTTGTCAAACCGAATATATAATAAAAATATAAAAACTATGGTTTTAGAAACATACCTGAGTATATAAGAAGATGTCTTCGTGACTTTTCGAGTATTCTAGGACAATTGCTCAGGCGGATTATTACGGATTCAACACTCCTTACCGAGCCACGCCGTTGTCAGCTTTCACACCGGTTGTTTTATCACGCACGCACTACTCCGTGAGTTACTTAGCGCCTCCTCTCGGCCACTCCTGGAACCTCCCAAAGATATTCAGGCTTTTTTCAACACCAAAAAATGTCACAAGAAGCACCATAAGTCTTTTTTGACGGCCTGATGGTCTATCGAGGTATCCTCATAGCCTTATCCGGACAACATCAAAACGTGTCCGATGGTCCGTCAGTCACAACAATAAAGGTTTTAGTTTTTCACGCACTGTGAGCTGAAAACGGAAGCCCTATTGGTCCATCAGTCACAATAAAAATGTTTGTTTGTACATCAGACACCATCAATGAAGTCTGACTGGCTACCAAGAAGGTATGTTGGACCATCAAGGTGTGTTGAACCATCAGAAATTTGTGATGGTACATCAAGAATGTGTAATGGGCCGTCAAGCTCTGATGGGAAATCAAGAAAGTGTGATGGGCCATTAAGAAGGTATGATGGGGTATCAAGATGGTTTGATGGGCCATCAAGAAGCTCTAGTTGGCAATCAAGAGTGTGTATTAAACAATATAAAATTTGTGAACATCTTTTCGATTGGGCAGTTTTTGCGGTCGGCGCATTTGGCCTTAGCAGCCCAAGTGCTATGAACCCCAATTCGTCATTCAATTTCCAAGAGGCCTACCTTTATGCCTCATCTGAAAGTGTTTGAACAAAAATTACTGTCGTGATAAGACATAACAAAAGGTGCTGTCAGTCGGGCATGAAGTTCTGAACGATCCTGGCTCCTTGAGTATAAAACCTTTTTGTTCGAAGCCACCTCGTCAACGTTGCAATTGTATACGGCCACCTGACCTTAAGCGAGCGCGCTCCTTTTGTTTCTGACATATATATTATAAAATTTAGAAGCTTTGTAAGAGACATTTCTTTAACATTCCATAAACGCATTCATAACACATGTTTTGTTAAAAATTTGGAAACGCTGTAACAAAACTTCTTTTGAAATATAAAAAAATCGGAGACCGCAAGTGAAGCCGCATCCTGGCTTTTTATCCTTCCACGGAAAACAAGGCGACGCTCGGCACCTCTATCAGTGACGATGACAATGAGTTGGGGAACCGGTCGTGAATATTTATATTTTGTGAGACATACCTCTAGTAAGGATGTTTTGCTTTGTTTGAAGTGACCTGCTGCGGCAAGTTTGTCGGAACGACACCACGTCTCAGCATAGGTACCATTTTGAACCTCCATCGCTTTAGAGACGTTTGTGTTGATCTCATTATCCTCGTCGATAAAGTGTCGAAAACAAAAAAAGGGCTTTGATTCGAAACCCTTCATTTGAGCTTCAGGAATTGCAGCTAGCCAGGCCTCCTTCTCTGATGCATTCTAGGGAATCTGTGCAGCATACTTTCAGTCAAATGCATTGGAAACCTTTTACTCAGAACAGGTACACATAGCTCCTGAGGTAACGCACTACAGTCCTCAGTGCGTCTTCTTTATCCTCTCATCGTTTTAAAGTTTTTCAGTTCGTTAAAATGGTTCTAAAATAACGTCAAACTCGAAAGAAAAACGTCGGCTGCTGCGAGCTTAAGGTGGCAAGCACCTAGCAGTGTGGTTGATCGGATTATCCGGCAGAACATAACACTTCTGGTTGTAACGTTTTGAAGGATGGTGAGAAACTCGAATTACAGAACGACTGAATACTTGACGCATCTGCATTGGCGAGGATCGCTCGAAATTTTTAAACTAGGTTTTTGGAATTGTTTTTTTTTTTCTTCAGAGAAACGAAATTCCCAACCTTTAAATTTTAGCGTAATGTACAGGCGTCAATTTCAATCGCTTTGGCCACTAAAATTTAGTTTTGAACTGTCGATTCCCCTCAGGATGCTCGACCCAATACTTTACCTTAGAATTCGACTTCCTTTATGTGCGTTTCGCATATTTCCTGGGAGCATTTTAATGCTAATGCGCATGGGATATCCCACGGGAAACGGACGCAGTATCTCATCGTCTGTTACGCTCATAAATTATTTCCGAACCCGAAATATTCATCCTAAAGTGCTATTCCTAGTTCCAGATAGTAATCATTTTTAAACAAGTTTAACTTTGTTAAACCATTAAGGCACGATTTACAAAGTACCTGTCAATCTTTTGATATCCCCCATGGGTTGCCTTTCTTAAGGCAACTGATAGGGTGCGTCTTGGAATGTCTGCTAAATATTTCTGACTGGCCTATGGCAACAATAAATGAAGAGGGATATTTCACCACAAATCATCCACTAGTTGTTCCTTTTCACTGCAATGTAAATAGAGTGACTTTTCGAATTTTTACATCTATTGTTTCAAATCATCGTCTTTTCTAGGGTGTACTCTGTGCTCTTGTTCACACAGGAAAGCCATATGAGTTGACTGAAGTGCACAAATTTTCACTGCATAGCTCTACTTAATTTTACTAGCTGTCTAACATATACTCGACACGACTAGAATAACAAATATTTAGTTTTCTTGATTCATAAATTGCCTTTCTTGCTGTGTGACGCCTGATGCCTACAAAGAATTTCCTCTTAAACCTCTACATGTTCAAATCAACAGAGCAATCCGAGGAGTTTGGGACATAGAGTTTTGCTGGTTGCTATGCCATTTTGGTAATGTTGGCAATGAAGGAGCGGAAAATTGGACGTGTCTGCTCGAGATTAATTCAGAAAATATAATGTCTTACACGACCAGGATCTAAAACCCATTTTGAAGATATCAATTTTTACACATAACAAGCTAAATGTACTACAGATTGCAAAAAAAAAAGCTCCACCTTATCAAGTCCATTTTGGAACTTTTGGAGATCTTCTTTAACAAGAAACGTCTCATGTTTCTTCTCATATGCCGTTTAACACTAAGTCACTCGCGCTTGAAATATCAGTATCAGCTTGGGGGTGAATATGTTACACTATACGGCCATTGTGGAGTGCGTTTGACCACTTTACAAAATGTATGATATTTGTCTCATCATCTACTACGTCAAGAATGCTTTCCCGAAATCTTTAAAGATAACCTTCCATTTCAACCTTCGTTGTTTTGTTGATAAAAATTTTGTCCCGCTCAGCCGTGTATTACACTTTTTTAAACCAAACTGTATATTTATATAATTTATAACTCTCTATGCTCGTAGTAATTCTTGCCATAGTGTACTCCAAATAAATTTGACTTGGCGCATTACAACACACGTAGCTGCTGCGCGAATAAGCATAGATTAATATAGTAAACGTGGTGTCCACTGAGGTCCTCTCAATGCCCACCTTTTAGGGTTCACAACACCCAAGAGCTGGCGCAGTGGTGCCTAAATATTTATGCATTCGTTATATTTGCACCATTAAAGATTGTTTCACTTTTAATTACAAATTCTATAACTATATGTAGGTTCGAACATTTTCTCAACTATTGCAAGGACAACAAGCGGGGTCTTGGCAATACGCATGACTTAGACTCGGAGTGGCGCTGCCCACCCATTTACGGAAGCCGAGGCGGAGGAGGGCGGATATTGCGTGCTGTTGCGATAATCATGTAAAATTCTTGACGTTCTTTCTTTTTGGCTAGGGAGAGAGGTTTAGTGCGCAACCAAGTGGAGTGTTTCAAACGTCCCGTGACATTCACCTGCGCAACAAAGAAGTTTCTGTTCCAAATATATTCAAGCGAGCTGACGCTAGAAAAGAAAAAATGTGTTGTAGTGAACTATGTTTTCACTTCACGAGCATGAGCGCATTAAAGGTACACTTGAACCTTTGAAGACCGAAGCTCGCTCTTGTTGTTTCTCTTTTTGTCGCACTTTCGGTGAAACTGAGTGTACAATTCTACGGACTGATGCAAAATAGAAATTTTAGTTATGGTTGTTTTTCTGGTCAGGATGAATATTTTTGCTTGACTCAATTTCTTGTTCGGTTGTCCCATTTTTTTTCTGTTTAGTGCAGTAGATTTACATATGTATTATATGTTTTGCACGATCTGCTCTGGAATTCAGAAATTACGCTCACATTTAAACAAATATTTTCACTTAAATTCAAAGTTATAATTAGTCGCGCCAGACTCTACGTACCCTAGTCTATTGCCTCATACGAACGTAATGCAATAATATTAGCTATTCACCCATTCAGATACAAGCCATCTGTTTTTAACGATATAGTGAACGGAAGCGCCTAAACAGGAAGTCGAGACCAGCTTCACAACAGCCGTTACGTACACTGACAGTCAAGTGAGCCGTAACACAATATTAATATGAATGAACTTATTTTAATCATTATCAGCGTCTCTATAGGTGTCTTCTTATTGTTGTATGGTTCCTTTTTCCACATGTTTTGCCGCATTTTTGTTTCGCTCGCTTTATTATTTTTTTGTGTGCCCGTTTGGATTTTTTTTTGTCCACGCCGCCGAAGCTTCGTCCCCGGTACAAGGACACCTAGGACCAAGACGACTTCATCAATCAGAGCCGGAGGCCGGACCGGCGCCCACAGACGTCATGGCCCTTCTGAATGGCAAGGTCGTCATCCTAGACCTCTTGACGCAGTGACAGGCAGCCGTCACGGAGGACACCATATGTCAACAGCAGCGTGATCCTGAGCTACCCCCTCGGGTCACGATTCCCATCTACACGGTACTTGACAAAATGAAGTTTTCCGCTGACTTCTTGGAGGAACTCGGCTTCTACGCCCCAATGTTCGGTGACTCGTAGTGTCAGATGCACAACAGGGTCCTACCTCTGGTACTACAGGCAGGGGCAAGAAGTTTGTGGGAAAAAAGCCAGCGTCTACTTCTCACCCGGCATTCTGCGCCGCCTTTCTCAATCAGTTGCTGCCAGTGGCGAACGATTCCATGACCCAGCGCTAGCTCAAGCGTCGCCCGCAGCACGCAGATGAAGGCGTCGTGTGGTATATCAGGTTTGTGCAATATCCCATCAACCGAGCAGAGCGAGCTTCTCCCAAAATGAAGAGGGTCGTCCGCATTATGCAACAATGTCTCTCTCAATGACACGCATATCTACATGGGCGGAGATTCGCAACAGCCAAAGACTTCGTCCTAGATGCACGGGACGCCCAAGAACTTAACCTGGGCAGTGACGAGTGTGGCATCCTTGCCCGCGCGTGACAAGCTCTATGTGCGCGCGTGTTCCCCAGCGTTCCGTGCCCGCAGCGCCAATGCGCTGCTGGCGGTGTTTGTTACTAAAAACTTCTCTCGTTTGGAACGGACGTCTTTCTCTTGTCTCCTGGGCTCACCGGTTCTTGGGCGCTTAGGCCTAGAGCTCGAGACCAACCACTGGAGAGCAAATGGTGTCAGAAGTGTTCGACAAGCAAACATGACCGACAACAATCGCTCCCGATCCGTCGCGTCGTAATCTCCAGTGTTCGCCGTTAGTGAACCCAATCCGTTGAACTTTCAAAACGAAGTGAACTAGTATGAATTAATCCAGGACTTCGACGACGACAGTCTCGTCGGTTCTGTACCTCAGCGCTGGAAACATGCAAGTATGCACCCTTTCGAATGAAATGGGACGCTAAGCGAGGAAGCTTTTGAAACACGTTCAGACTCTCAGACGCGGAGGAGACACCTTACGAAACAGGTCGAACCCGCTTCGGTAACCACTTTAAACAGCTGCACAACGCACTTTACGGCAGCGGCTGTTTTAACCTGCGAATGCAGGAGGCCGGAGAAACGGTGGATCAGCACGCGTCTGCTCTAGAAATGCTAGTGGAGAATGGATACTTCGCCGACCTAACCGACCGCATGACGTGAGACCGTCTCATTTATAGGCTTCGCCACAAGATGCACCCGGAGAACCTTCAAATAGACTCCGACCTGGCGCTCAAGACAGCTTTGGCTAGAGGAAGGCTGCGGGAAAGGGTTTATCGCCAGCAGCAAGTTCGTCACGGCGATAAGGCGCCAAGAGCGGTGCGGCCCGGCGACGCCGACTGAGACACGGTGTGTCGCCGAAAGACTGCGAACGCTTCCAAATGCCTGCCTACGCAGCAGTCTTTGACACGGCCCCAAAACATTGTTAATGCGTCAGCTCGCCTTCGCCATTTCGCGGGCAGAACTTTCATCCTCGCACTCAATACCCAGCATATAGTGTCAAGTGTTTCTACTGTAGCAACCGCGGACACTTCACCAAGGAAAGCAAGAAACCACAGCGTGGTCACCACGGTAGTCCCTCAGTTTCGTCAGTTCAGCAGGGCAGTGACATTTTGTTTTTGAATTCCTGCGGAAATGACGGGGAAAGATCGCGATTTCCTGATGTTACAGTCACTGGTGTCCCTTACCAGCAAAAACGGACTCCGGTGCCTAAGTATTGGCAGTGCCAGCATTATTCCGCGGTGCTCCAAGTCATCTCGAACAGGCAGACGAAGTTCTCACCGGGAAGCAACCAGCCACTCTACGTCTTGGGCAAGATTACCGCCAAGATTCTCTGGAAGAATCAGGAAAGTCAACAAGTGTTGTACGTCATAGAATCTTTGCGCTCGGCTTTGCTTGGTCTCCCTGCCATCGAGTCTCTGGGCATGATCACGTTAGTGGACGGCGTCGCAAGCAGTGACCGAGGGTGGACACAACGGTATCCAGAGGTATTCACTGAACTTGAAACATTGCCTGGCAATTACACTATCAAACTCTATTCATCTTCTGTTCCGTACATTTTGAGCACAATTAGACGAGTGCCAATTCCGCTACGGTACGAGGTAGCAGAAGAACTGAAGATCGAAGAGCAACTTGTCATCCTATCGGTGCAGAAGCCTACACCAAGGTGAAGGCAGACCCGATGGGTCTGCCTACACCTTGCTGATATCGTTCCGGTACTGAAACCATCGGGGAAAGTTCGAGTGTGTGTGGACCTCACTCAACTGAACTAAGGAGTGTTGCGAGAGCACTTTGTTTTGCCTAGTGTGGACGAGGGTGTTGGACTACTGAAAGGGAATCGAGTGTTCTCAAAAATCGATGCGGACGCGGGTTTCTACCAGACCAAGTTGGACCCGAATCCCAAAAGCTATCGACTTTTGTCACTCCTGTGGGAAGGTACTGCTTCACCAGGATTCCTTTGGGAATAACATCGGCCCCAAAACACTTTCAGAAGCAAATCCGAGAAGTCTTAAACGGACTCTCTGGTGTTGTCAACGGGATGAACGACGCGTTGGTTTTCGGAAAGGACACCCAAGAACACTTTCAAAACCTGGAAATCATGTTGAAGCGTTTGAAAACCGTCGGAGTAACGCCGAAGCCTCATAAGTGCGTGTTTTCTGTGAAAGAACTTAAATTCATTGGACACGTCATCAATGAGCTAGGAATCGAACCAGACCCGAAGAAACGTGAAGCCGTCCAGGATCTCGAACCACCGAATGATGTATCTGGTGTGGGACGCATCCCCGGAATGGCCAACCACCTCACCCGATTTCTCACTAACCTTGCAAATAAAAGAGCGCACATACGTGAACTGCTCAGCGAAAGTTCCGCTTGGGCTTGGGGTCGATCACAAGAGCAGTTTTTGAAAGCGCTGAAAGCAGCTGATCTGCTCGGCTATCTGTGTTGCCAAGTGCAACCAGAAGCTCCATACAGTGTTGTCTGCAGACCCATTTTATTTTGGTCTTAGAGCAGTTCTGATGTAGATCGAACCGGATGGCACACAAAGGCCATATGATTTCGGGTCTCGTGCCCTAACACCAGCCGAGACACGCTACGAACAAATAGAAAAGGAAGCGTTGGCGTTCACCTCGGCAGCAGAAAGGTTCTCAGACTAAATTGCGGAATTGGAGGCCACATTCTACACGGACCACCAACACTTGGTCACGTTGCTTGCCTAGTCAGAGTTGGACACTCTTCACCCACGCATTCAGCATTTTCGGATACGCTTGATGCGATTCGGTTTCAAGATAGTCTACGTGCTTGGTAAACCCTACTGAAAAAAGAAACATCTACCGCCTATGTAAAAGTAACTTGGTTCATACCGGTCACAGTTTAGCCATACCGGTCACCAGTTCGTCAAAAGGGTCGACCGTATGGCTCGAAGTGGCCCCCATTTGAGCCATCACAATCCCCGATTTAGGCAAACAGGTCACTCCTTTGGCAAACGGGTCACTCCTCTGGGCAAATGGGTCATTCCTTTGGTGAAAGTTGTCGCACGTTTGCTCAAACCGGTGACCATGTTGCACAGACGGGTGACCGGTTACCGGCAAACTGTACCTTTTGAATAAAACGTCTCTCCGAAGCCCGTTTAATACTGAACGTACAGATCGCCGGCATGGCCGCGCCTGTTTCAGCCATGGCAGCGAATGTTTCCGGAACGGCGAGAGCGCCGGTTCATCGATTTCAAAACGTCCGTGTAATGCAAGTAATTATATTAATATTTTAAGTGTGGTGACGTTTGCTTATACTGCAATTGCCAAAAGGGAGATTTTTTTTACGTAAACGCGCGACATTTTTGAGCAGATATTTTTGACATATCTTTGACACTGTCGTTCTTTGTTGCCTCAATTTACTTATTTAGCACGGATCTTTCCCGCTGAACACACGACCGTTCAAAAGAATATACTTCTAGACTCCGCTTCACCTCAATTCAAGACGCAGCGAAGGTAACATGTGAACACTTGGCTGCAAGCACATCGAGCATTGCGAGAGCACGGCTGCCGTCACAGCAGTCAAAGTACGAGCTGGCGCTCAATGTTTTTCTAACTCGGGCGGAAGCCGAACTTCTGGCCGGCGCCATTTCCAGCATTCAAGCGTGCTGAAACACGCGCGATTTGCCTGCTTCACGGGGCGGGCCAGTGACAAAAGTGCCCGATGCGCATACACGATTGGTTCTCTCCCCCCCCCCCCCCCCATTTTTGACAGCAACGCCAACACACGCACACACACACTGTCCGAGCCTGCAACGCGTCCTGCTGGAATGCCCGAGGAGAGGGTGAAAATGGGGGGGGGGGAAGGTCGCAGTTTTCTGCGCCTTGACCGTCTTGACCGCTCTCCTCCCTCCTTTCTGATCACGTGACCCGTGAGAGAGGAGGGTACCAAGGCGCGCGACAGCCTTACGTTGATATGGATAGCCTCCGAGATCCGGAAACGCGCGCTCTGGCTGCCGCGTTTTATTTGTCTGTTTTTTGTCCGTTGCAGTTCGAACTTCATTCGTTCAACCTGCTTCCATCTATCGCCTTTCCCTGCGGTCGTATGAGGATGTCTCTCGACGACGTATTGGATGTGCACCAAAGCTATCAGAGTTCGAAATGTCCTACTCGTATATCGGCAGCAAGCGATTCTTCAAAAAAGTCAGAAATTCGTGCGGTTTGGTTGGGTTTGATAAACGACAGCTTGTGAGCCGCATAGTGTTGAAACTTCAAGGAGCCTTCCTTCTTGTTTTTTGTGTTTGTGTGGTTGTCCTGCTTTGACCGTGTCGCTATACATCTTGAATTGCATCTGTCAAGTCCGCTATTATCATCGTAAGTGCACTGCAACCTATTTGTTGGCAACGATTGACCGTTCTTCTACGCGTGCACTGCCCGATCGTCGAGAGAATTATTCAGCGTCTATTCTCACGGCAGCCGCGAAATTAATTTTCCCGAAACTCTGCCATTATAGTCTAGAATTTCCTCGGTTCTTGTTTGCTTTGCAACATTCTCAGTTCAATAAAAGCGTAGAATGCCTCTTCACATTTCGCAGATCGCTTGCGCATTTGTACTTGTCTACGGAATAGATTGCAATAAACTTCTAGGAGAATCGAAATTCATATTTTTGTGTCTGTTTTCGTGCCCATTTGCAAAGACCTCCCCGAGCACTTTTTTATTCGTGTTTTCTCCATGTTATAAATAAGCTTATGAGTTTCGGGACGTCTTGAATAAGTTTCAAATAATCAACCTTCTAGATGATGCCCGTTTAGGGAAAGAAACAAATTTGCATATTCGAATTACGCATTCAAATGTGTCGTCACGTGCCAGGTTGAATCGGCACCCGTATCAAACGGGAGATTCTATCAAGGGGGTACCCGTATCAAGTGGGGTGCCGTTTAAAACGGGTACCCGTATCCCATATTCACGTTTTATCTAAGCGTATCGACAAGTTTGCCACCCGTTTGATTCACACTAGTCGACCAGTTTGCCACCGGTTTTAATTTGAAACGTTTTTTTTCAGTAGGGAAGGGATTGCAGCTGCTAATACTTTGTCACGTGCACCTCTCACAAAGTTGACTACTTCAGCAGACATTCTCACAGTCGACGAAGTTACTTCGTTCGAACAAAGAGCCTTGATGGGTCACCATGGAGGGATGCTGATAAATATCCAGGAAGCTTAGTGTCGTGACCCAATCTGCCAGCTGCTAGTCAGTATTGCACAGTCATACAACCCTCCTCTAAAGTCGTTGTTTATTGCTTAAATAGCATATTTTCCCGGCATAAAATTACGGAAAGAGTCATCTCCAACAACGAACAAAAGTACGCTACGAAGATCTTCTCAGACATTGAAAACCAGAATGGCTTTTACCATGTCACAAGCAGTTTTAAGTTCCCTCAGAAATACAAAGAGATCGAGCGAATGGTCCAGACTGTAAAGATTCTGCTCCGAATGGGGGAAGATCCCGATCTCTCGCTGCTCGCCTACCGCAGTACTCCAGGCACTACAGGAGCAAGCACTGCAAAGATCTTGATGGGGCGACATTTGAGGACGAGGACGCCGCTGCTCTCTTCTCTGCTGCTGCCGGAACAAGTGACTAAGGAACGACACACATATGTTATATTACGACGCAAGGAGCGGGGACGCTTAAACTATGGTCGACGACACACAGTCAAAGGAATTCCAGCCCTTCGTCTAGGCCATTTGGTGTGGATTAAAGAATTTATAAATTACCGGGTTCTGAACCGTCGCGCGGAGACCCCTAAGTCATACTGGGTACAGACTGACTCAAGTAAACTGAGCCGCAACTCAGGAGCCCTTGTTCATGTGTTACATTCGTCACAACTACCTAAAGACGCTACGGAACTTTTATTTTCCAGTTACTGTACCGGAACAGGGCCAGACGACTCCACAGCATCAGAATTCACCAGTTCGACTGCCCTCACGGCCAAGCCCCGTGGTATCGAAAACACCCGAGACGCACTCCAGCTCACCAGGGCCACCTCAAGCCAGAGGTCGACAAGCTCAAACTGTGACTTGTTCTGGAAGTCATGTGTTTACACCTAGAAGGTGTTGATACGATGCTGACTAACTCGTTCGTGGTTTGGTTTAACGCTCCTCTGCTTTGAAGATGAGATGTCGCATCCTTGCCCGCGCGAGCCAAGATCTTTGGGCCCGCGCGTTCCCTAACCTTCATAGCAAACAGCGCCACCGCGGTGCTTGCGGTGTTTGTTTATAAAGCTTCTTCTCTCGTTTGGAACGGACGTCTTTCTCTCGTCTGCGGCCCTCACCCGAGGCTTCGGCGTTTAGCCCTTGCGTTCAAGACCTACAGCTCGACAGAACAACGCCAGCGACCACCGCTGGCTCCAACTCGATGAGCTGCCTCCAGCGATGTACGATCCCAGGATCCTGCTCCAGTTGAAGCGTCGCACGCAGCACGCGGATGAATGCGTCATGCTGTATATCCGGTGTATGCGAGATCTCTACAACCGAGAATAGCGAGCTCCTCCTGAGACGAACAGGGTCGAGTGCATCTTACAATAAGGTCACGTTCATTGACACGCATATCTATATGAGCGGAACTTTGCAACCGCCGAAAACCTTTGCCCAGCCGCACGTGACGCTCAAGAACTCCACCTGGGCAGTGGCCAGTGCACACCGCCACTTCCAACTGAAGGCACCCTCACATTTCGTGTGCGTGGACTCCTTTCACACGTCAACCGTACGGCATCGACAGCGCCCACCCGACTCAGTGCCTGCCTGAAAGGGTCAGCGCTATGGCCGAAATCCCCGCACTCTCAACACCCATGAATGCAATTATGCGTGCAGCGAGAGCCTTGGTGCAGCAACATCGGCTGGCGCAAGCGTTGAGCCTCACACCAATATTGCAAAAATGAGGACCTCGTCGCCTGGGGCTATTCCCCTAAGAGCCCGCATATGAGCGAGAGCTCTTCGAGGGTGCCGCGCAACCGCGCAAGGGGCCGGTTGCAGTTCCTTCTAGTACGCTGTGTGTACGAATGCTGTTGCATTCACACACTCAAGCAGTTTTCAGTGTCTTCATGTAATTACTTTAAATACGTAGTTTTAGAGCTGTGTAAAATAAATAAAACAAAGCTATGTTTATTGAGTTAGCATTTGCAGTTACCTTAAGGCTCAGCCATAAATACTGATGGCGCTGTTAGGCTCCTCATTTCTTCCTACAAAATAAAAAAAACGCCAGTGTTTTCTTTATGTGCCGGGATTGGTCGTGCCTATATCTTTTGCCACTCTACCGAAGAACCCGGTAAAACATTTCACTGTCTGGAATATAAAACTGGAAAGCTGTTTCTGGAAACCCGAAATAAAGATTCCAGACAAAAGGCAATATTTCTGAAAACATGATATTTAGATAGCATTGAGATTGATTTCGAGTACTGTAACCCGGATAGCGATTGGTCATAGTGATTTTTTGGTAGGATGAGACTTTATCGCGGACAAAAATAACTCGTTCGACTCTGATGCTGGTGAAAACTAACTAGGAAGCCAGCCTGACGTCACACACTTTACGTTGGCGAGACTATGGCATTACCGGCTCCAGCCTCCCACCTCTGTTCGATACAAGGCCTTCCGCAGTCCTTTCTTACGGTGTTCCAAATGCCCTATATACGTCTCAGGTATCCAGCTTACAGAAACAACAGCTGGCGACCACCTTGCAGGCGTCGCACCAATGTTCACGGAAGTCCCGGGCGATACCGACCTCCCGCTAGGTCGCAATGGGACTGGTGACGCTCGGCAACTGCGGTGCACCCCAAGACCAATCAGCGTACACATGCAAGCACTCCTAGTTGAAACGTTACAGGAAGTGCTCAACGCCGGACGTGCGCACGAGTCCCGGGGCCCCTGGTCCTATCCCATCGTCTTCGCCCCAAAAGCAATGCGGTCCTGTATGCCACTGCGTGGAATATCGCCGCTTCAACTCTGTCACAGTGAAATATTCATAGATTTCATCCACGATCGACTCAATTATGTACGTGATCGGTTATGAAAAAGTGTTCAAGAGTTTTTGCGAATTTTCGATAGATTGAACTAAGGTTCTGAAAACTACTATAACTTGTCACAACACGGTGTTTGAGTTCACGGGCGTACCATTTGGCATTTGGAATATGCCAGCTAGCTTCGATCGGTGAATGAACATTTTTCTAGATGACACAAAGTACAAGTTCGCGATGTCCTGCATGTTTGTTGTTTATTTTTAGCAGTCCTTCGACCAGCACATTAAGCAAGTTCCGACTGTCCTCCAGCTATAGCAATCTGCTTGCATAAAAGTGTATCCGAGCCAGATGGAACTCCCTTCAGCACAAATTCTCCTTCTTGGTTTTGTAATGGGTAACTGAGTTTTTCAACCGAATGAGGACCAGCGACACACGATACCTAATTTTCCGTAGCCGCATCATGTCAAGAAATATACAATGCTTTTTAGGATTAATTGTATTTTATAGCCAATTCATCCCTCACTACGCCGAGATTGCTAAACCCTTGAATGTGCATCTGCGTGCAGGATAAAAGTGGCGTTAGGGACGAAAGCATCAGCGCGCATGTATTTGGTTCTAAAATTTGATAACCGACAATGTTTCGCAAGATATTCTCAGCGGATTGTTTGTTGTTCAAACAGATATCAGCAAAACCGCACTTGACGCAGCCCTGCTTCAGGAACATAGCGGTGTCCTTCGGCCAATGTCTATACGCAACCTCACGCTGACAGCTGACGAACATAACTGCTCCGTAACAGCTGCGTTCCTCGCCATTATTTTGCCCTAAAAGAAATCGGTACGTATCTGGACCGGGAATATTGCGAGATTCATACGGTTCACAAAGCGATTTCCTGGTTGAGAAATTCGCGAAATCCAGCCGGACGCCTCTTAAGATGATGAGCTCTGACACTACACGTGTACGACTACATCATTTCATACAGAAAGGGAGTTACTAATGTTATGGCAGACATGCTGCCACGTTGTTCTTTCAAGGTAGCTTCTTCTCAGGACGAACCATCCTTGGTGAAATTAAGTGGCATTGTTGTCGATACATCAGAGTCATGGTGGGGGACGTTTCGGAGCCGAGCATAACTTCGCAAAGGCAAAGCAGGAGGGCGGAATTTGTCGACGCGCGCGAGCAAAAAGCTTTCAACAAAGGGAGCAGGCTTCACTGTGAGTGATGGCGAGTACGACTCGTACCTGGTAAGCGAAGACAGACTTTTCTGCTACATCCCCAAGCAGACGACGACCCTGAAAAATCACGTTTCAGGATCGCGATACCTTGGAAACTTTGTAAGCCGTTCAACAAGTACTTGCAATTGTATCGAATAAAGACACGAGCCGTGGGGTAGCGATTGAAGAAAAGAGGATGAAGTTTAATGGTGCGTCCCTTAAATAGCCTGCGGTGGCGCTGCCCACGGTGCAGCAGGTTGCCAGAGTAGCAGCACCGTTACACCTCCCTTTCTTTATGAGGGATGGCGAAAGCAGTGAAGTTACGGGTGCTGCTGAAAACGCCCGTCGTACCACAGCCTTGCGGGTGGTTGTCGCGCACGTGTTCGTTTCGCGGCAGTTCCTTGATCTGTGGAAAGCTGCCCTGTCTCCACGGGCGTGTCTGCCACGAAGTTGCTCTGCGCAGGCGCTTGAAGATAAGTTTCTTCACTTTCTGCTGAGGGGCCGGAAGAGTAAGCACGTTCTGTGTCACGGGCCTCGGGGTGGTCTGCATCTAGCACAAAGTCTTCGTAGGTGGGACGGAGGTGCACCCTGTTCCTTCTCAATTCTTGTCCATCTTCCGTGCTTACTATATATGAACGTGGAGCTACACCTCGTTGTACCTGAGCCTTTCTGTGCCACCCTCGATCGTCCCGGATTCGCACGACTTGACCTTCAGCAAGAGGAACTTGTGTAGATCCTCGATTGCTGCGCTGAGAGCGCTTCTGTACTGGTGGTGGGGCCCGTGGCGCAAAGTCGGGAATGGGAGACCGCAATCTCCGTCCCATGAGCAGCTGGCTCGGGCTCCGGCCATCGTCCAGGGAGGTTGATCTGTAATTTAACAGTCCAAGCCAAAAATCTTCGTTGGCGTCAATCGTTTTTTTTTCAAAATTCGTTTAACTATCTGAACTCCTTTTTCGGCGAGCCCATTTGAGCGAGGAAAGCGAGGGCTTGATGTTGTGTGTACGAAGTCGTACTTGTGAGCGAATTGCTGAAACTCGTGTGAGGAAAACTGTGGGCCATTATCCGAGCATACTTCCAGTGGTATTCCATGTCTTGAGAATAAGCTGCTAAGCTTCTCCACCACAGCCGCTGACGTGACCTCTCGAAGTTTTTCGACTTCCGGAAAGTTAGAGAAAGCGTCATAGGCTACGAGGTAAGAGGAACCAGCATACTCGAAAAGATCAACGCCAATTCGATTCCACGGGAGGTCAGGAACTGACCGCATAAGAAAGGGCTCACTTGGCAGCCTATACGCATACTGCTGACAAACCCGACATCGCTGAACAAGAGACTGGATGTCTTCATTGATACCAGGCCAGAAAACCAGTTCTCTTGCCCTGGCCTTACACTTGTTAATGCCGAGATGTCCATCGTGAATTCTTTCAAGAATTATTTTTCTCATGCTGTGAGGAATGACAACTTTCGTGCCCTTGAAAAGAATTCCATCTACTACTGTTAACTCCCCTTCAAAGGCCCTGTATCGACCTTGAATAGGTCTCTGATGTTCAAGGCTATTGATTACTTGAGCAAGAGTTTTATCACTAGCTGTCTCAGCTATTAGCTGTTCTCGTGTTTTCGGACTGACCATACTGTATTCAACCCCTACAGCATGTAGCTCAACGTCAGATTCCGATTGTTCTTCCGATCTTACTCTTTGAAAATGCTCTGGAGAGGGCATCAGGAACGACTAGATCCTTTCCAGGAATAAACTTCAACTCAAAGTCGTACTTCATTAATCGTAGAAAGAACCTTTGCAATCGTGGGGGCATGTCACCCACAGACTTCTTTGCTATGGCGATAAGAGGTTTGTGGTCCGTTTCAACTAAAACCTTCCTCCCGTACACAAAATCATGAAACCTCTCGAGCCCGTAAGTGACTCCCAGGGTCTCCTTTTCAATCTGGGAGTATCTGGTCTCTGTATCTGACAGAGCTCGCGAGGCGTACGCCACTGGCCGCCACCCAGTTTCGTGCAGTTGCATTAATGCAGCCCCTAATCCGCATTGCGACGCATCTGTCGATACTCTCACTGGTTTCTCAGGGTCAAAGAGCGCAAGTGTCGGAGCGGTCACTAGGAGTGTCTTCAGGCCCTCCCACTCTGTTTGATGCGCACCAGTCCACTCAAATACAGTTCTATCTTTGATGATGTCACGTAATAAGTTTGTTTTGGACGACAAATTAGGTATATACTTGCCAAAATAGTTTATAAATCCCAACAAACGCTGCGCATCACTTTTGTTATCCGGCGTCGGAAAGTTGTGGATACCCTGAACTAGGTTTGGGCTCGGTTTGATTCCGTTCTGATTTATCACGTCTCCTAGGAAAGTGACTTCTTTGCATGATAACTTGCACTTCTCTAAATTGAGTGTGAGACCTTCTCGCGTTGCTCGGCTTAACACTGCCCGTAGACGTTCATCATGTTCGGCCTCGGTTCTTCCCCAGACAAGTATGTCGTCTATATACACACGAACTCCCGGCAAACCTTCAAGTATTTCTGACATTGTTTTTTGAAAGACTTCAGGAGCTGAGGCAATTCCAAAAGGTAGTCGCGTGTACTGATACCGCCCAAACGGAGTGGCAAACGTGCAAATGTCTGCGGTCTCATCGTCCACCGGTATCTGATGAAAACCGGAGTTAGCATCAAGGGTAGAAAACCACTGTGCTCCGCAAAGTTCTGCTTCAATGTCCTCGCGTTTCGGAAGCTGATAATGCTCACGCTTCACCCATTCATTAATATGACGAGGGTCTAAGCACACTCGAATGTTCCCGTCTTTTTTGTGAGCGATCACCAAAGGGCTTACCCAGTTGGTGGGCTTGTCAACCTTCCGGATGATTCCGGCGGCTGACAGACGTTGCAGCTCTGCCTCCAATGGTTTTCGCAACGCTTGAGGAACCCTCCGTGCTGCTTGAACAACCGGCTGGGCTCCTTCCTTAAGCACCATGTGGATGGTTTTCTTGATGCAGCCCAAGCCATTGAATACCCCCGGAAAGTCAGAAACGACTGCGTTGGTGTTGTCGCTGACCGCTGATATTCGGTTTACCAAACCAAACTGCTCGCAGGCTTGGAGTCCCAAAATCGGAGTACGGGATTTCTTTACCACAAAAAAATTCCACTAGGCCCTGCTTGTTGTTGCATGACACCATCAAGTTGGTTTTTCCTTTATGGGAAATCACACCGCCGTTGTAGCTTCGCAGGACTGCAGCGCTCTTTTGCAGCTCAATGTTCTTTCTGGCACGCAGCAGCCACGAGAGTGGCAGTAAGTTTGCTTGAGCTCCGGTGTCCACTTTGAATAAGATCTCCTTGCCAGCCACAGTTGCCGGTGCCAGCCACTCGGAACCACGTCCTTCACTGCACCCGCTGATTTCAAGAATGTCGAAATCTTGGCTGCTTTCGCTTTCTTGTTCCACGATGTTTTTTACTTCATGCACTCGGTCCATCTTGCAACAAGCCTCAAAATGGCCTTTCTTGTTACACCTTCTACAAACTTTGCCCAAAGCTGGACAAGTAGGGCCCCGGTGAAAAAAGTTGCACTTTGCGCACCGGTCTTTCTGTTCGCCTTGTTTGTGGATAGACACTCGCCCCTCCGACGTTCTACCCTTAATGACGTGGACCGTCGTTTCTGGCTCCTCCCATGCCTTCATCTGCTTGGCAGCGATTTCGTCCGCTTTGCACATTTCCACAGCCTTTTCTAACGTCAGATCGGGTTCCCGAAGAAGTCTTTGGCGCAGCTTCTTGCTTGCAGTTCCATATACGATTTGGTCGCGGATCATTGACCCCGTCAGCATCGAAAACTCGCACGATTTGGATTTCAACTGCAAGTCGCGATAGAATTGCTCGAATGGCTCACCCTCGGCCTGGATGCGTGTTCTGAAGACGTATCTCTCATACGTTTCGTTCTTCTTCGGTGTGCAGTAATCCTCAAATCTGGCTACGACTTGAGCGTACGTCGCTTGCTCACCGAGCTGGAAGGTGCTGTAGACCTCCTGGGCCTCTTCTCCGGCAACATGAAGGAGCAGGGCTGTCTTCTGCCGATCGTTCCTTTTAGCGGTGGGTTCTGTTGCCGTCATGAAGACCTCTAGCCGCAGCTTGAAGCGACGCCAGTTCTCGGCAACATTGCCCGTCAGCTGGAGCTCTGTAGGTGCTCTTAATCCTTTCATATCCCACTTCTGACACCATGTATCGAATAAAGACACGAGCCGTGGGGTAGCGATTGAAGAAAAGAGGATGAAGTTTAATGGCGCGTCCCTGAAATACAGAAGTGTTTGCATTTGGGCTAGTTGGTTAAACATGTTTAGAGGTTAAAAGCGCTAAAAACGACGGACGAGTAGGATAGACACACACCACAGATCGCTTTGCAACTGGTTTATTTTTAAAATCACACGTACCGCGAAAACAACAAGACACACACCCGATTCAGTTCCAACCACCGCTTACCACATTTTGTACTCTTACACCATGCATGATCGGAGAAACGATAACTCCGATTTAAACAGGGTTATCGATGGGGCACTTACACACGTACCTTCGTCACACTCGGAAATAAAAAACGCTTCCGTTATCTCCCTTGTTTTTCTATTTTTTTTCGTGCCAAGATGACGGTGTTGTCTAAATAGGGTAAACACTCACACCTATTGCAATGCACCGCGAGATTGCCAGAGGGGGCTGACCTCAATGAGAGGGCATGTCCCCTCAGTCTTTCCTTCACGCATCGCCCCGACTGCCCCACGTCTCTCCTACTCGTCCGTCGTTTTTAGTGCTTTTAACCCCTAAACATGAGCCTTAAATAGCCTGTGGTGGTGCTGCCCGCGGTGCAGCAGGTTGCCAGAGTAGCAGCACCGTTACAGCAAGGTTCATGCTTTGCGGGTCACAGCAGTGACTGTAATATTTCTGATAAGTTATGTCGTGTTGCTACTTGGTCAGGAATCGGTCAGGATGTAGTCAAGTATACTCGCATTTGTCTAGTGCGTCACAAAGCGAAGCAAAGCTGAGGTCAGCCACCGGCATTCATGCGGCCAATCACAAGTCACACTGCTTGGCAGACTGTTCCTTACTTTGAAATGTGATCGTTTCTTATAGTAAACACGCTAAACAGTATAAACGTATTGTGACTGTTTATTTTTCGAAGTGGGTTGGATTGTTCGTCTTACGAAAGCTCATTTCGCAGACAATCTGCGATTGTGTTCTTGTTTTTTCTAAATTCGGCTTTGCTGCAGGGCGCTCCACCGCTAGTGCTCGTACTTTCGGAGCAAGATCTTTGTCGACACCTGTACTGTCCTTTTAAATACGACACATGCTGACTTTGCCATATCACCCGCAAGCCAATATCATAAAGAGAGCCAACTCTAACCTCAAGATGATATTGATTGCTCACGCAGCCCGTCACAAGGACTGGAACGTGATACTAGACAAGATGGCGTGTGCTACGTGCACTACGGTCAACCGGTCGTCAGGTTTTAACCCTGCGTGGTTCAACTTTGCTAAGCAGCTAAACTTTCCACTGAAAAAACGCATTTTTATACACAGATGTAGCGCACGACACACGTCCTTACGCGTAGTTCACCCAAAACGTCCACCATAGACTTTCATCAGCTGTTCGAGGGGCCCTAGAAACTCTCGACGCCCCAGAACTTCAACAGGCCGCCCAGTACGACAGTAAGACGAGGGCCGCCGCTACGTTCAACTTACGTTGGAGACAAGGAGCTTTTACATCCTCATCATCTCAGCAACGCTTCGGGAGCCTCTTTTGCGTCCCTCGCGAATCCTTGGGATATTCCCTTTCGCATTGACTGCGTGGTTCGCAGCAGTATGTACCAATCCACGTGTTGCTGTGTAAACAATAATTTGTTCGGGGAGTTCCTTTTGTAGGTATCGGCCATTCCAGCCCTTCTCAGGCCCCCGGTCTAGAGACCCTGACATACGCGGTAAAACCTGGGCCTACAATGTCCCAACGAATGATGCTCACATCCTCTTTGGCTTGCTGTGTTCCCGTCTGTTACAAAAGAGAGTGAGGCGACATCTATCTCCCGTGGCTCCGTCTTTTTTGCTCCAATGTGTTTAGTTCTTGAGAGCCTATAAAACTCTTCTTTCGCGACCAGACTCGTTTTTTTTGCCACATCTGTCTTAATGTTTTTGCAGATGAACCATATCTTAAACTGCGGGCGCATCCCCCTGCAGCCTCTCCGGGTGGTGAACCGGTTCAGCACCCGACCACCTACCAGCCGCTTTAGTCAGGAACTTCCACGTCACAACATGGTGCACATGGACCACTCCGTGAATGACCATCTGGTCAGCTATGCGCCACAGCCACGTTGAGATGGTCAGCACCTCGCAAAAATGCCCCTCCCTTTCCTGCACGCCATACCCCAACTGTTCCACTGCCTCACCCTCGAAGACCACCAACCTATATCCTAAAAGAAAAAGATGCCAAAGTAGCAGAAAATAGTTTAGGATAGATAACTGGACAAGTTGGTTAGGATTCATGTCGAAAAACTGCGTGCCTTGACAAGGACAAATAGACGAAGAGAACAGAAGACAACCACTGTCTTGAGTTCTATTTGTCTTCTTTTTCTTGTCCAAATCGTGCTATTTTTCAACTGTAAATTGTTCTTTTTACTAAGAATGCTCAAATTCTAAAGTAGAACGGTTTTGAATGGTTCTTCCTTACTGAAAATAACCTTCTGTCAAAAATTAAAACTGGCATGGCTTGGTGGCCAGCTGGGAGAGAAAAGAAAATGTTGATTTTTTTTTGCGAGGAAAATGACGAAATGATAGTTTCGAAAGTTAGGTCGATTGTTCTCTTGAACGAAGTCGTCCGTGAACTCAATGGACATTCTCGGGTTGCTTCGCTGGGAGAAATCAGCCTCGTAATAGAGAATTCGCGTTGGTATTTCTACCATTGTCACACAATTATTGTTTTAGTTGTGTTTATATTTCTGTCCACGAGGCGAACCGGGGATTCACCACGCAGCACTCACCGGGCGCAAAGAAGGTGACAGAGGGTGCTGTTAATAGTTGTGACCTCCCTTCCGGCCAGACCCTTCCCGTTTTGGGGAGTGCTGTGTCCTGGAAAGAAGGTCATAAAGGGCAAGCTAGGGACGCGTAAACGTGCACGTTGGACTGCCGACTCCGGCGCGGCTTACGATTTAGTTGGTGCTAAGAACTAGACGCGGGTGAACGCTTCGGCGAATTTGGAAAATAAGGTTAGGGACGTGAGGCAGAGAGACGGGGTGAGAGCTAGAAGTGCCGTAACTGGGGCATCGTGGCGTTGCTTCTGATCTTTGATTGGGTGTGTGCTCGACGATTAGTGCTCCGTCGATGAGTATCGATACAAGCACAAAAGCGCGTAGGAAGTTCCCCGTCCCACCAACAGTGCAAGAGGCCGTGCAGCTTCCAGAACCGCTTGCACGCAGGTTCACACCTCAGATCTGTATATTTTTTTGTCAGTTGTTTTAACTAGTCTATGCCCCACCAGACCAGAGTGATCCTCCTTTTTCTGCGTAATCGACAGCACTCTGTGTGCGTAGAAGCTAGAACTGCTTCTTTTAAGTAAAGTTATACATTTTGTGGATGTTCCGACTGTAGGCGGCATCAGCACAGCAAAAGAAGCTGTCAGAACGCTGTTCCTTGCGTGCTATATGTTCAATGCAAAGTACTTCGCGGCCATCGCATATGCGGTAAAGTCCACTGAATATTTGCTTGGTTATTTCAAGAAAGCATTGCTCTGCCGATGAAACAAGTTTCTTGTAAGCTTGCCGAATGATTTGCGTAAAGCGTGTTTCTATTTTGCATTTTCTTGAACTATCTTCTCAATCTTTATAAATCACGTCAAGTGATCAAACCAGTTATCTTTACGTTTCCTCATTTGTTTTACTTCCGAAGTTTGGGAAACCAGTGTTTCGCACTTGGTCAGAGTTGAAAAGGTAGTATTCAATCTTGTCAAAACAAATAGATGGACGATACATATTTTAAAAATGTTGGTTGATATTGTGACGTGCGTCGACGAGCTAGAGCGTGCGTGGCCGAATGTTTAAACATTATTTTATTGCCTTTTATTTCAAACAGTTTGGAGTCAAGTAAATGCCAAAGGACATGACGGCCAAAACTCCTCTGCTCTGGACAGCGCCAGACCTCCCGCAAAAAGTGACAGTGTGGATGGAAGTACGCGTCACATTGACTATGATAGACAGAGCCATTGAAAGACTGGCCGCCCATAAAACGGATGGTCCGGACGGTTTCTGTGCAGAGTTCGATCAGCACTTCAGCGCCCACCTTTCCCCTTTTCACATTGAAGTTGTACGAGAAACTTATGAGCTCCAGTCGTTACCACCTTCGTTCTCACAGTCGCACATGATACTAATACCGAAATCAAATCACACCCGTAAAAGATGACAGCCGCCGGTCTACCGCGCGAACGCGTTAAGTAACGTCGTTTACAAAATATTTGGAAGGATTTTGTCTAGACGAACACAACACTTATGAACTGATTGCTGGGGGAACACCAGACTTGTGGGAATAAAAACATAACTATTCATACAAACATTCTTGTATATCAATCAATCATCGAATGAACCAATTCCGAGGGAAGTCAGGTTCCAATGAAATGGAGAAGACTTTTCACAGAATGTGGCATGGTAGACTATTGCATGTTTTTCTCTAGAGCTAATCTGGGGACATTTATTTGTTACAGCGTCACGATCGTGTTCACAGAATGCACCACTTGGCTGATAATAAAAACGAAACTCCGTTACTGAAAAAATGAATGTATGTTCTTCTGTGCTGCAGGGACGCCCAATTTCACTATTGTGTTTAGTCTTAATTTGTATCCGTTATGCTTGAGCATTATAGAGAACGAGCACCTGAAGGGGTTTACGATGGGACGCGCAGAAATAAATCTTATAGCAGACGCCGACGATATTAGGGTATTTCTTAGTACAAAAGTAGCGTCACTAAAGTTCTCTGTTTTGCTGAAAATTTATGCTTTTTGACTGACGCCAGGATCAATACAAAGAAGTGTCTTCGCGTATGGTGCGATGACTGGGCAGCAACGACGACATTTGTTGAGGGCATTCAGAGTAGCGCCTCTACAAACAAGTACCATGGAGCTCCGCTGGATCATTCAAAGTAAAGCACGTCAATTTGGAAGGGGTTACACAAGATTTAAACGAACGTACGGGTAAACGGGGTGGTCGCAACATGTCAATTTTTACGTGGAATTCGGTGTGTATATTTTTATCGCAAAACTTTGACACATGTTACAGATATTATACTGGAAGCGCAGATGTATTCAAAGGATATATATGGTGCTTGCTTTGTTTATTTGGAAGAGTGCAGGAGAGTTGTTGCAAATATATATTTTTCTGCCTCCTTTAAAAAGAGGATCTGTTTATCTGACAACTCATTTCAATTTTTGTTATATTCTTAAAATCAAAGAGCCTGATTCTGCTGGTTATGTTTCAAACAAGGTTAACAAGGTTCAACCCGTATTTCAATGTATGTTCGGACATGGGCCCCACTATACAAATATGGTAGGTATCCTCATGAAGGTTATTTTAAGCTTTTAAGTTTTTAAATGTAAGGCATTTTTACGAATATTTGGCTTCGGTCACCCGAAGAAAGTTGTATCGCTACCGGCTTGATCACCTTTTTTCTGAACCGATGTATTGGAAGTATTTCGAAGATTAATCAAGACACGACAACTTGACGCGGGTTAAGAAAGTGGCCTGACCTCCAGCAGCAAAGTCGTGTTTTTCTTTGTCGCCTGCACAGCGAGACTTTGCCGTGGAGCTATGGCTTAGAGAAAGGTGCTTAATCGTGCCTTGCGGAGTCAGCTGCCCACTGAGTAAAGCATCCGAAACAATTGAGCTTAACCTCCTGTACTACTGAAATGCCATTTTTCTTTCGGACGTTTTGAAAATAACCTTACAAAGGAATTTTGCATAACATCGTGTACAATACGATTCATTCCTGTTGAGCCTTATTCTGTTTCTCCATATGGCATGATTTTGGTTCTTGCGCTCTTCAGTCTCTGGAAGTCCAGTTTGTCTGTAAGACAAGCTGAACGACCTCCGAAATCTGCACGCCTGTATTTATTGAGTTTATTACGCAATTTAAGTGTGAATAGGAGTACAGCGAGAAAACACCAAAGTGGGCAGATACGTTAAAGAGTTTGTGTAAGATAAAAAAAAATGAATATACAGCTGCCTGAAACAATCGGGCAGTGGGTTTTCGTACAAGCTTAATATTACGCAATAAATGACGAGAAAAAAAGTCCGGGACCCAATTGTTACCGAGCTTGACACTTACGTGGAAGACCCAGTTTCTTTTCCAGGTATCGGAGTGTTCTGTTTTTTCATTCTTTCTACTTGGCGTTCTAGTAAGTTTGAGAATCTTCTCGTCTGGTCGAGTTACGAATGCACTACGCGCCGAACGCTCTACGCCGAATGTTCCAGTAACCCACGCTTGTATAAAAGGTGCTCCGCGTGGCGAGCGGGAGTCAGTCTTGCCCCGGTGTTGGAACCTGCTGTTTTGCGGCCATGGACGGCTGCGACGGTAGCCCTTTTCTTTTTTGTGTTTTGGTTTGGGCTGAAGTTTGCGCATTAAATATTGAGTTTGCTTTTAGTTTTCGTCACCTCATCAACTGTCATTCGTGACATTAATAAAATACTGTCACGAATGACAAGTGATGAGGCAACGAAAACTGAAGTAAACTAAACGTTTATTGGGGCGAACTTGTGCCCAAATTAAAAGGAAAAAGAAATATAACAAGAGAGCGTCGCGGGCGTCGATGTCGGCAAAACCGCAGGATCGAGCACTGGGGCGAGACTGACTGCGGCTCGCCACGCGGAGCCCCTTATGTACATGCGTGGGCTTCTGGAATAATCGGCCCAGAAGGTTCGGTGTGTAGAACTTTCTGACCTCGAACAAGCAACACGGTGCTCGAATTTACCAGAACATTACAATATATGTCAACAAAAAGGCGTCCCCGCGGCCAGGAATAGAACCCTGTCTTTTCGCGTGGTAGGCAGGCGCTATAACCGTCAGGCCACGCGCGCCTCCCTGCTTGGCAAGCTGCGCGCGCGGCATTAGTCCCCCCTTTAAAAAGTGCATCGCCCCGATGCAGCACAAAAACAAAACAAAGCAAACAAAAAGAACGGTAAGCTAATGAGTCATTTGGAACACATAAGGTCCATAGTCCTATCGAGCGTAGTACGGCTTTATGCGCACGACGTGGACGACTTCTGGTAGTGGAGGCCGGCGTGATGAAGTCCGCGTTCCGTCGGTCGACGAAGATTCTCTGTAGGGTCCGAAGTACGACTTCAAGAGTTGTTCGCTGAGTCCACGGCGGATCTGTGTCCACACCCACACCCTGTCTCCGGGCTGGAAGTGGACGTCCCGACGACGAACGTTGTAGCGGTCAGTATCGATTCGTTGTTGGGCTTGAATCCGGAGTCTGGCGAGCTGGCGGACTTCTTCTGCCCGTTGGGCAACCACCTGGCCGCCGTCGCTTCATTCGACAACCTGCTCATGTGGTAACATCGCGTCCAGCATTGTAGTCACCGTGCGACCATGAACCAGTTGAAAGGGTGTAACACCGGTGGTCTCTTGCACGGCCGTGTTGTAGGCAAAAGTGACGTACGGCAACACCTCGTCCCATGTCTTTTGCTCCACGTCGACATACATGGCGATCATGCCGGCGATAGTTTTGTTTAGCCGTTCTGATGGTCCATTTGTCTGCGGGTGGTATGCAGTGGCTCGACGGTGACCGGTGCCACTGAGACGAAGGGTGTCTCGCGTCAGCTCGGCCATGAACGAAAATCCACGGTCTCTGATGAGGACTTCAGGGGCGCCTTGCCGGAGGACAATGGACTCGATGAAGAACTTAGCGACTTCAACTGCCGTACCTGATGGGAGGGCCTTCGTCTTGGCGTAACGTGTGATATAATCGGTGGCGACGATTATTCAGCGGTTTCCCGATGTTGACGGCGGGAAAGGGACAAGTAAATCCATTCCGACCTGCTGGAACGGCGTTGACGGGGGAGAAATCGGATGCAGAAGTCCTGACGGCTTCATCGTCATTTTCTTGCGTCGCCGACACTCGTGCCAGGATCGACTGTAGAGGTGAACGGGCTTCGGCAGCCTCGGCCAGTAGTACTTTTCTCGAATCCTGGCGAGCGTCCTGCTGTAGCCAAGGTGTCCAGCTGTTGGGTCGTCATGGCATCCTTGGAAGATTTCTTCTCGAACGCTGGAAGGAATAACCAACAGCCATGCTGTGCTGTTGTTGACGAAGTTCTTCTTGTACAGCACCCTTTGCCGTATGGAGAAGGTTGGCAGGATTCGTAAAAAAGCACGGGGAAACGTACTCGCTTGTCCACGTGTAGGTGCTCGATGAATGCTCGTAGTTCAAGGTCGTGTCGCTGGAGTGCGGCCATGTCGTTGACATCAAGAGCGCCGAGGAAACACTCATCATCGTCGTCTTTGATGCAGGCAGGACTGGCCTCGGCTGGGGCCCTTGACAGGCAGTCGGAGTCATTGCGCTTCCGGCCGGACTTGTACACCACGGTCGTGTTTAACTCCTGCAGCGGTAGGCTCCAGCGGCTGAGGCGTCCGGAGGGGTCATTCAGGTTGGCGAGCCAGCAGAGTGAGTGGTGGTTCATGACGACGCGAAAACGACTTTCATAGAAATATGGGCGGAACTTTGTTATTGCCTATACGACAGCAAGGCACTCCTTTTCAATCGTTGAGTATTTCGTGTCTGCCTTGGACAGCGTCCGACTCGCGTATGCGATGACTCGCTCTGCCCCGTCTTGCATTTGGACCAGCACCGCGCCTAGTCCGGTGTTACTGGCGTCCGTGTGGGTCTCTGTTTCAGCGAGCCGGTCGAAATGGCCAAGAATCGGGGCGTCTAGAGTCTTCGTTTGAGCTCGTCGAATGACCGCTGGTGAACTTCTTTCCATTCAAACTTCACGGCGTCCTTTGTGAGGTTCGTCAGGGGTGCAAACAACTTGGGGAAGTCACGAACAGATCGTCTGTAGTTGCACAGAGCCCGCGGAATCCTCTCACGGCCTTCCTGTCAGACTGCGGAGTAAACGCAGCTACGGCGCGGGTCTTCTCGGGGTCAGGGAGAACACCCCTGTTGTTCACAACGTGGCCAAGGAACTTAAGTTCACCATAGGCGAATCGACACTTCGTGGGCTTGAGTTACAGGCCGGCGGTCTTGATGGCTTGAAGCACGGCTCGATGTCATCTCAGGTGTTCGTCAAAATCCTTTGAATATACCACGACATCCTCCAGGTAGACGAGGCAGCTCTGCCATTTCAGACCTGCAAACACGGTGTCCATGACACGGTGGAAGGTGGCTGGTGCGGTACAAAGTCCGAACGGCATCACTTTAAATTCGTACAGGCCGTCGGGTTTGACGAAGGCAGTTTTCTACCGATCGCGTTTTTCAACTTCAGTCTGCCAGAAACCACTCTTGAGATCCATCGACGAAAAATATCAGGAGTGGAGCAGTCGGTCCTAAAGCATCGTAATTGCGGAGGAGCGGATAGACATCCTTCTTCGTCAAAGCGTTCAGTCGACGATAGTCCACGCAGAACCACAGGGTCCCGTCCTTCTTCTTTACAAGGACGACTGGAGGCGCCCGCGGACTTCTTGAGGGCTGAATGATGTCGTCGTCGAGCATTTCCTGGAATTGATCTTGAATCACATTCCTTTCGTTTAACGATACTCTATAATTCGACTGGTGGACAGGGAGCACGTCGTCGTCAGTAATAATGCGATGTTTCGCCATCGGTGTTTGGCGTGCCTTCGACGACGTCGCAAAGCAGTCGCGGTATTCGGAGAGGAGGTTAATCAGCTGGCGGCGCTTAGGAACTGGGAGCTCGGTATCGATGTCCAGCTGCGGTGGCGATGTGCTCTTCAGCAGTGATGACGAGGTTTCCTCAGAGATTGCGGTGACGACTGCTGGCGTCTGAAGCTCTTCGACGTGGCCCACCGAGGTACCTTTCGTGAGGTGCTGCGGCTCCTTTCGAAAGTTTGTCACGAGAACAGTTGTGTATTTTTTTTGAGATCCGTTACGCCTCGTGCGACGCCAATTCGTTTTCAAAGAGCTGTTGGACGCTGCTTTCCAGAAGAGCTTCACTGTGTGCGGCTGTGTCGGTTGTGACGGTGACGAAAACACTCGACCGCGGCGCCAAATTCACATTGTCGGCAATAACTCGGAGCGCAGATGACGTCTTGTGGATCTCCATCGGCGGCAGAACGGGCTTTCGGAGTGTCAATTGGTTTGCCCCGAGGTCGATGACGGCGCCATACACGCCGGGAAAGTTCATTCCGGGGATAACGTCCCGCGCAGAGTCTTGCAGAACGACGAACTTCACAGGACACGTCTCACCCTGGATCACGACGCGAGCAGTGCATCTTCCGACTGGTGTAATGAGGTTTCATCCGGCGGTTCGTATTTGAGGACCATCCCACGGCGTCATGACTTTTCGAACTCGGCGGGAGAGCCTCCCACTCAAGACTGAGTAGTCTGCTCCGGTGTCCACGAGTGCCGATGCGTCAAGTCCGTCGATAACAACGTTTAGGTTGTTTGACACCGTTGCGGGATGGTCGTTACGATGCGGGGCGTCGGGCGAGTAGGAGCGCTTCGGCGTCCTTGGAGGCTCTTTGCTTCTTCGTCTTCTGCAACGCCACCTCCAGGCTTTTCCGCGCTTAGTTTACCCGGCGAGGTAGGGAGACAGGCTCTCTCGGCGGGGTTGTGGCGCTGGAGACGCTGAGCGAGCGAGATTCACGGCGGAGAGACGGCACTGAAGAGGGCGAGCGTCGGAGGTACTCCTCGATATCGCGAGGGCGTTCGCCGTACCTCGGGCGTGGGTCGTTCGGGTGAAAATCACGCAGCCCATGTCGAGGGTAGGGGCAGCTGCGGTAGATGTGGTCGGCTTCCCCGCAGTGGTAGCAGAGCGGGCGTCGATCGGCCGTTCGCCACACGTCGGTCTTCCTCGGCGAGTGTTGCTCCGGGCGGACGTCCTGGACTTGTTCTTCCTGGCGTCGAGGATACTGTGGTATCGGAGGGTCTCGTCGGGGTGGCGCCATGGCCTTGCGGTTTGCTTGCGGCGGTCGTCGGGCCATGGCGGCGTAACTAAAGTCGGTTCCTCTGGCGTCCTCGTGTTGATCGCAACCTCAGGTTGGAAGGCTCGGTGAGCTTCCTCTCGGACGACCTCGGCCAGCAAAATTGAGGATGGGCGATCCGCGGCGAGGAGCATCTTGCGGAGTTCTTCTCGGACGATGTCACGGATGATTTTCCGAAGGCCGTCGACACCGGTGGTGTCCTGGTCCAGTCGGCAAGAGGCGACGGTTGGAGGAGCAGGCATGCCGGCGAGTCGATGGTAATGGCTCACTCGGGCCGACCGCGCGCACTCGATGTTTGTGGCTTCAGCAACAAAAACGTCTATGGTTGTCGGGGGATTGCGAACAAGGCCCCCGAAAATTTCAGCCTTCACGCCACACATGAGCACGTAGGCACATAGGCGCATGACATCCTCTACGAAGCTGGTTACGCGTTCGTTGGGGCCCGGTACCCTTATTTGGAGAAGGTTCTATTCTCGCTGGCGACGGTGGTGGTTAAGGAACGTCCGCTTCAGCTCGGTGACGCAGGACTCTCATGTAGTGAAGGAGGCTTCGTGGTTTTCAGACCAGTGCCTCGCGGTGCCCTTCAGCGAGAAGTACAGGTTCTGGAGGCGCTGCTCAGCCGTCCATCCGTTGTGGCGAGCTACACGTTCGTAATGCTGCAGCCAGTCTTCGATTCTCTCGTGGGCTTCGCCGTGAAAGTTCGTCGGAGTGCGGGAAGTGACGAGCAGGTAAATGATGCTAGAACCGGCCAGGGTCTGCGACTGCTGGTTGTTTACTGTCGGCCTCGTTGGCTGCTTGATTTTCGGTGGCAGAAGTCCGTGTTCCGGGTGTAGACCTTGGATGCGGCGCCTTGATCGGGTCTCGATCTGGTGTTCATCGGGTCCTCCGGAGCTTGTGTTCGGACTTGTACTCCGGGAGCTTGGAGGGTGCGCTGCATGGACATGCGGTACCCGCACCTCCACCAAAATGTCACGGATGACAAGTGATGAGGCAACGAAAACTGAAGTAAACTAAACGTTTATTGGGGCGAACTTGTGCCCAAATTACAAGGAAAAAGAAAGATAACAGGAGAGCGTCGCGGGCGTCGATGTCGGCGAAACCACAGGATCGAGCGCTGGGGCGAGACTGACTGCGGTTCGCCACGCGGAGCCCCTTATGTACATCCGTGGGCTTCGGGAATAATCGGCCCAGAAGGTTCGGCGTGTAGAACTTTTTGACATCGAACAAGCAACACGGTTCTCGAATTTACCAGAACATTACATTCTATGTCAACAAAAATGCGTCC